>CAWUFW010008744.1:600000-853797 GCA_963921515.1 Calotriton arnoldi
TAAAATGAAGAAAGTAAAGCATAATGAATGAATGAATGAATGAATGAATTGGCATTTATAGAGCGCATGGCTACCAGAAGGCCTCCCAGCGCTAGGAATAGAGCCATCTCAGGTGAACCGGGTTTAAACAACCGGGAACAAAAAATTTTTCAGTTGTCTACGAAAGGACATATAGTCGTTCTCCAAGCGGATGTGATTTGGAAGGGCATTCCAACTCTTGGAGGCTATATAGGAGAATTGTCTACCACCACTCCTAGACCTATATATTCTAGGGACTGCAGCCAAACGTTTATTTCCAGAACGCAAGTCTCTGCTAGGACAGTGCAGAGTAACAATGGACTGCAGAATAGGGGGACCCTTGGAGGCGAGAATCTTATGAGTAATACATAGGGACTTGAACTGGATCCTCTCCGCCACTGGAAGCCAGTGAAGTGCGGCAATAGATGCTCGTGCAGATTCTCTATGAGGGGTCTGTAGGAGGAGTCTAGCTGCACAGTTCTGCACAGTCTGGAGCTTTTTTATCGTTGAACATGGGGAGCCCAGATACAAGGCATTTGCATAGTCTAGACGAGAAAGGATTAAGGCTTGGACCAGCAGCTTCCTTGCCTTAAATGGCAGCAGAGGAAGAATTTTCCTCGCCATCCTAAGCAGTCCGTAACAGGTTCCTGCTACCTTCCGGGATTGTTCCTTCATATCTAGCTTGTAATCAAGCCAGACTCCAAGGCTTTTTATTTGTTCTTTAGGAGGGGGCATACTGTCCAAACATTTAGGCCATAAAGAGCCTGGAGCAAATGGGGAAGGTTTACCCAGAAACATCAAATCAGTTTTTGCTCCATTCAATTGCAAATATGAGCCCTCCATCCATGCTGACACTTTTTCCAAACAATCTGCTAACTTGATTTCCCCGTTCCCAGATTGATTAAGGGAAACAATCAGTTGAGTGTCGTCCGCATATGTGACGATCTGTATGCCAAAGGGTTTAACGATATGGGCTAGCGGACTCATGTAAATGATCCGCGCCTCCGGGTCCTGACATAGAAATGCATGTTAAGCTCAAGCATTCTGAAACATTTCAAACTCAAGAAAAAAACGCAGTAAAATTCCCAAATGAATAAAAAAAAAAGAGAGAACGTTTGTAAAACAAAAAGACACCACAAATATTAAAATAGCATAAGAGATTTCAATTTTTAACATTTTAAGGGAAAAAATTATTAGAAAAAGTATAGCGCACCTAGAAAAAGAATAGTGCCATTTAAAAGTCCGTTTCCAGTTCGCCGGAACCTAGTTGTGATTTCAAACTGCACACAATGAAGTGGTGGTCAGATACAGCCTGGTCAAAGTTTTTACCTACTGACTTAGTCCACTTTTTGAAAGTCAGAATCCACCAGCAGTGAAAGGTCCAAGGCTGATGCCAGCATGGGTCCCATGGGCCCAAGTGAGTATATGGTGTATGAATGTTGTTGACTAATATTGCTCTGGATCAGTTTTCTGGTAAGCAGAGGACGGTTTTTGTTACTCTTTGTTAATTGGGTAATGAGAATTTTATTTGTATTTTTATGAACTAACATCCACTTATTTTTGAGTTTTTGTTATATGTGGTCCAGAATACCCCGGGGGGAAAAAGAATAGTGGGTGGCAAGTGGAAGCCATACTGCAGTGAGGTTATCTGTCAGGCAGAATTAGTACTGAGAAGTTAAGCAGGACTTTCAGTACTCGTTAGGGACTCTATGCGTGTGAGTAATAGCAAAAAGGGTACGCTGATAAAAATTTGATGTTATATCACCTAGTAAGGGTAACATTGGAGAAGTAACAGGTACTTTTGGAGCTTGTGTGAAGAGTAGACGGAAGTGTTTTACTCGTAGTGTATGTATTAGTAAACGGAAAGGTTTTACTAAAGTGTGGAAGAAACTATCTTTTCGAAATTAGTGGAAACTGGCACGAAAGCGAATGTTTTATGTTGTTACTGAAATGTAATTAAGATTTATAGAGAAAATAAGTTTGCGTAAATTTTTGTAAAGGGAGGGTCAGTTGCCGGAGAGGGAGCTGACGTCACAAAACGGCGCGCTGGGATTGGTTGAATCAGCGGGTGTGGAAAGACCCTTGTAAAGGAGGGGTTAGTAGTCAGGAGTAGTACTGACGTCACAGGAGCCGCGCTGGGATTGGTTAAACCAGCGAGGACAGAAAAGAGCAGATTGTAAAGGAGGGGTTGACAGAGAAACGTCACCAAAAGGCCGCGCAAGTATTGGCTTGGAAATAAAAGATAGCAGACATTTGATTGGTCGAAATTATAGAAGCAGAATTCTTACTGGATAAGGATTGCATGTTAAAACGCGATCCGACTTTAACAGGAACTCGTCCGGATAGGAGATTCCTAGGTTTTGCAGAATATAATTTTGTACACAGAAGATTAGATAGAATGTACGGAGAAAGGAGAAAAATGTCATTCTTACAAAAGATTAAGAATTATTTTAAAAAGGACAAACCAATCAAAACTAGAGAAGGAATTATTATTCCACCAGCTAAAACGCCAGCATCATTTATGATGATGGAGAGAGGTTATCATACTTGTGTATGGATGGAGAATTGGATAGAATACACCAAAAATGATGGAGTATTAGCATTTCCCGAGAATGGTACCTTCAATGGAAGAATTCTTCAAAACTTGAGATTGAGGATGAATGATTTAGAACCCAGACCTAGATTAACCCAGTACTGAAGCTCTAGAAGAATGGGAAACCGAGGCATTTGAGCGGGATAGATCTAGAAGTAATAGGAGTTACCCAGGATTTTACCCCAGATATTTACGTGAGTCAAGAGAGGGTCAGATGAAACAATGGAGAAGGGCAATGATTACAGAGGGACTGTATCCATTATTCACAGAAGGAGAGAAATCGGAGGCAAATGTACAGAAAAGACAAAACATTTAATGAGAAATGAGGAATCTGAAGACGAATTTATGGAGGAAATGTTAAGAAATCCCCCACCATATCAGGAAGGGACAAGTGGATGCACCCCAAGTGCACCACCAAAAACTCCATTAGCGCCACAGGTAATGCATGAATTCACCACTAGTAGAATACTTCATGACAAAGAAAAGGAAGCTCTAGAAAAGACCAGAGCAGAATTAATACAGAAAATAACCCAGATAAAAGTACATCCTGATTCGTTGACCATACCAGTAACAATTGGTCCAGTAGTTCCATTATATGGTACTCAGGGAAGCTGTCCTCCACCGATACTTACACCTACTGCTGTGAATAATCCAAAACCTGAAGCTCCAGTTATAATTGAGGATCAATTTAGTGACTGTGAATCCACAATATCACTCATGGACTTACCTATTCGAGGTTCTGTAAATTTTACTCCCAGAAAAGATGTACCTGGAGGTTCAAAAGATGTAAGTTTAGTAACTTCATCAGGAACAAAAAGTGCTACCATAGTAACACCTGAAGATCTAGAAAGATGGGTACAAGGGTCAGTTAAACAGTACACACCTCCAAAAGTACTGGATATCCATAAATTAAAAGTTGAATTAGAAGAAATAATAGCAGGAAATGTAGGAGTAGAACGCTTGAATACCTATGATGAAGAAGAATTATTATTCTTGTGCAGGAGTATCACTAGAAATGTAAAGATATTCCATGAAAAATTGTCCAATTTAGCACTACAGATGGGCATAGAAATAGGGAGATCAAAGGTATTACAGAAACCCTATAGAGCAGAATTTTCAGACAAAGACTTAGAAAATATGAATGCCTCTGGAAGAAGATTACAAATAAGAGAATTAATGTTAGTTTTGCAAAAATGGGGAGACCTAGATAAATGGAAAACTAGGTGGGCCAAGAAAAAGGAAGAAGCACGAACAAGTAGAACAGCATCAGAATATGTGATGAAGGAAGCAGGAAAAGCAGATCAACTGTATCCAATGCGAGAAGTTGCGGGAGGAGGATATGTACATGTCCCATGGAGCAGACAGGATATTTTATCATTTACGAATGATTTTCCAAAATTGAGAGAAAAACCAATTGAATGGTACAAGCAGGTTGAAAGGTTTGTGAAGGTGTCAAAGGTATTGTTGAAGGATTTAGATGGTTTGTTTGACATAGTGGTACCTGCCGATTTATGGACAGATTGTAAGATCACAGTCGATTGGCCTAGTGATGAATATCCTAGAGATCCGAAAACAGGTGCCCCGTCAAATGATGTGATGAAAAAGTATCAGCAGGTGATAACATACCTGAAAGGGAAAATACCCCGAAAGAAACAGATTGGGTGAAAATAGATCGAACAACCCAAGAA
Source organism: Calotriton arnoldi (assembly GCA_963921515.1). Classification (NCBI taxonomy): domain Eukaryota; kingdom Metazoa; phylum Chordata; class Amphibia; order Caudata; family Salamandridae; genus Calotriton; species Calotriton arnoldi. Next base: position 604,300 of record CAWUFW010008744.1, read on the forward strand.
GCCAGTGAAACAGTACATTCCTATTATGAACGTTTATTGCAGGTGTTTAAACAGTATAGTAGATTTGAGGACATTGGAGACAAGAACATGAGTCAGTTTGTGTATCGATTTGTTTATGGTCTGAAGCCAGAGATTTGCCAAATGATTAAACAACACATGCTGTGTTGGCAGGGAAAGCCCATAGATGAGATTCTGAAGTATGCAAAATATTGTGGAGACGATATTGAGGATAGACACAAGAAATTACAAGAAAAGGTGATGTGGGCTCAGGTGAAAATGGCAGAAAAGCAAGGAATTAATTTGGAAAATCCGAGTGAAAATCAAGGAAAAGATTCTGGAACGAGTGGTGATACGGGAAATGGTGGAAAATTTAGAGGACGAATGAGTAGAGAAGAAGCTAAAAAGAAATTTCCTTGTCATGGATGCGGAAAATTGGGGCATTGGAAGGATGAATGTAAAAAGATTCGGAATAATAATGGCCCAAATCAAAACTTAAATCCACAGACGCAGAATGACTCACAGCAGGGTGTAAATCTCCAGAGTCAATTACCACCTCCACCTGTTCAGGGTAATGTAAGCAGAGCAAAGCATGGTACAGACATTGGATACCCAGGAGGGAGTGGTAAGAATGATTATATGACATCACAATTTTTTTGCAGGACAATTACTGTGAATTCAACTCATGACGGTGCCTAGGAGAGGGGAAGAAGGAGTGCGTACTTGGCGCATCCTTACAGGTAGATCAGTCTGGTCCATATGTTGAAGGAAATGTGAAAGGTAATGATATTACTTTCCTTTTGGACACTGGTGCTACCAGGTCTACTGTAAGATCAGCAGACATCCCAGACCTTCCTCTCTCTGGTGAAGATATCCAAGTAGTAGGGGTAGCTAATCAAAGAATTAGAACACCTCTTACAGAACCAATGGAAGTCAAAATAGGAAACTTCAGAGAAATGCACCAATTTGTAGTGTGCGATTCTAGCCCAGTGAATTTATTAGGTAGAGATTTATTGTGCAAAATGAACTGTACAATTTTCTGCACGCCAGATGGTGTGGCAGTTCAGACACCAGATGAGGACCATGTATATAAAATTATGGTTGCAAAACAAGGTACAGAAATAGATGAAATGTTTTCGTTGATAACAAAAGATGAGTTGCCAGAAGAATTAAAAGGTACAGTAAACCAAATAGTATGGGATTTCACCGGAAAGAAGCAGGACTTATGGCAAAAATAGATCCAGTTCAAATTACTGTAAAAGAAGGTGCGATTTTCCCAAATACTAAACAATACAAAATGAGTGCAGAAGTAAAAGCAGGAGTCATTGAAGAAATAAAACGAATGGTATAACAAAACATCCTAAAAGAAGTAATGAGTAGCCCATGTAATTCACCAATCATGGGACTAAAGAAACCTAGTGGAAAATATAGGATTGTTCAGGACCTGCGTAAAATAAACAAGATTATGGAACCATGTTGTCCCATAGTACCAAATCCTGCAGTAATTCTATACCAGATCCCTTGGAATGCAGGATGGTTCACAGTAATTGATTTGTGTCAAGCATTCTTTTCAATTCCATTACATCCAGACAGCCAGTATCTTTTCTCATTTAAATTTGAGAACAAAGTCTATGTGTGGAATCGTGTTCCTCAGGGGTACACAGAAAGTCCTTCCATCTTCAACCAGATACTGAAAAAGTGCCTGGAAAAACTAGTGATGCCAGGAAGCTCAGTCTTAGTCCAATATATCGACGACTTATTGGTGGCGTCGACCACCAGAGAAGACTGTGTTGTCGATTCCATAGCATTATTAAATCTTTTGGCTGAGGAAGGGCATAAAGTCTCACCTGAAAAGTTACAGTTTTGCAGACAGCTGTTAAATATCTGGGACATCAAATTGAGAGGGGAAAAAGAAGAGTAACCTCTGAAAGAGTAGAATTAATAAAGAGAATGCAAATGCCTGTAACCCAAAGACAAGTACGAATGTTCCTAGGAATAGTAGGCTACTGTCGACAATGGATACCAAATTTTTCCATGTTAGCTAAGCCCTTAATTAACATGACGAAAAAGAAAGCAAAGGACCCTGTTGAGTGGGAGGATGAAAGTGTAGAAGCTTTTGTAAAATTGAGAAACGCACTTTGTTCAGCACCTGCCCTAGGCATGCCTGATTATAAAAGAGAATTCGCATTATTATGTCAAGAGAGAGAAAATTGTGCACTTTCTGTCCTAACTCAGAGACATGGACTAGACAGACGTCCTATAGCGTACTTTTCTGCTACATTGGACCCAGTAGCAGCCGCGTTGCCAGGATGCTTAAAAGCAGTGGCAGCGACTTGTTTGAGCATTGAACAAAGCGAGTCAATTGTGATGGGACATCCTGTAAAAGTGTATGTTCCACATGCAGTTGTGATTCTGTTGACAAGAACCCGAACTCAGCATCTTACTCCTAGTCGGCTGACTAAATATGAGAGGATAATAATGGGTGCTGAAAATGTGACCATGGTAAGGTGTTCAATAATAAATCCAGCAACTTTATTGCCGGACCCATATCATGAAACAAATAAAGATGACGAAGAAGATGAACATGATTGTGTACAAATTACAGAATTATGTACAAAACCACGCCTAGAGCATAGAGGAACAGCCTCTTAAAAAGCCAGACAGGGAGCTATTTGTCGATGGTTCATGTCAAAGACATGAAGATGGTAAACTAACTGCTGCCTATGCGGTCTGTGAATTAACTGGAATAGTCGAAGCATCCTATTTACCAGGAGTAAAATTTGCACAAGTAGCTGAATTGATTGCTTTGATAAAAGCTTGCAAAATTGGGAGGAATCAGAGAGTGACCATATTTACAGATAGTCAATATGGTTACGGGGTCGTGCATGATTTTGGCCAACTGTGGATGCAGAGGGATTTCATGACTTCTTCAGGATCCCCCATTAAAAATGGACAATTTGTAAGGGAATTGCTAGAAGCAATACAATCACCAAAAGAATTGGCTGTGGTGAAATGTGCCGCACATCAGTCAGGAGATGACTGGGTGGTAGTCGGCAACAGATATGCAAACTTGGTGGCTCAACATTGTGCCAAAACCAGAACGTCAGTCAATAAGAGGGTGGAAAGAATGGGAATCAGCTGCCAACTTATGCTGTATATGCCACCTGAAACTTGGAATGAGGTGAAGAAATTGAAAGATGAGGTTGATGAAAGTGAGAAAAATTTGTGGATCAAAGTGGGTTGCTCCCAAAGAGGAGAAGATGAAGTGTGGATCAGTGCAGATGGCAGACCAGTCATGCCAGACTGTTTACTCTCACAAATGGCCAGAATGCATCATGGAGACACACACATAGGGAGAGATGCAATGATTAGGCTGTTCAGACAAAATTAGTACAATCCCAAATTCAGGGCTGTTGCAGAGAGTCTTTGCCAGAGATGTCTAACTTGCCAAATGCATAATCCAGGCAGGAAAACGATAATTGGGTTTGGAAAAATTGGAAAGGCAGAGGGCCCATTTATAAGACTCCAGTTCGACTTCATACAGTTACCACCATATAGAGGGCTGAAATACGTACTAGTCATAGTGTGCCTGTTTTCAAAGTGGGTGGAGGCTTACCCTACTAGGAGAAATGACAGTATTACAGTTGCAAAACTGTTGTTACGAGAGCTCATACCTAGATTTGGTTTCCCAGTATCTTTGGAATCAGATAGAGGAAAACACTTTAATAGCGAAGTGATCCAGATAATCTGTGAAGCATTTCAAATTAAACAGAAATTGCACTGTGCATATCGCCCAGAGGCTTCTGGAGTGGTTGAACAATTGAATGGCACTATAAAGTCAAGATTGGGAAAAATGTGTGCATCAACATCATTAGAGTGGCCAGACGCATTGCCACTTGTCTTGATGGGAATCAGAAGCATACCTGACAGAACAACAGGATTGAGCCCCCATGAAATAATGATGGGAAGAGCAATGAGACAAACACATGTTCCCACAAACAAATTAGTAAATATATCTGATGATATGGTTCTGGATTATTGCAAAGGATTGGCTGACCTAGTGCGTTCTGTCTCTCATCAGGTTGGAGAAGACGCAGTTTCCAGGCAGCCTGAACTAGAACATGATCTGAATCCTGGTGATTGGGTGGTAGTGAAGAATCACACCAGAGAAACGTGTTTATCACCCAGGTGGAGCAGACCTTGTCAAGTTATATTGACCACCAATACAGCAGTGAAGTGTGCAAGATTTCCTAATTGGATTCACGTAAGCCACACAAAGAGAGTACCAGACCCTGAAGAGGAGAATTCACAGACAACACCAATCACTGAAGAAGCTGAAGGTTGCCCAGCTGAAGAATCTCAGGCTAGAGGTTCGAGAGAAGCTGACGGAGAACAACCGAGCACAAGTCAGGATTGGATACCAGTGGTAGAAGTTCCTGAAGTATATTACAGAACGAGAAATCAAACAAAATTGGAGGAAATTGAAGAAGATCAGATAGGTGAAGAAGAAACAGTTCGGGATCAAGAAAACAAGACAGTAAAAGATCCTGAACTAAATCAGATAGGGAAAGAAAATTGGACTAAAAACAGTGAAGATTTAATAAACTTTGAAGAGGGACAGACAGGTTTAGAAGAATCAGGTCAGGCTGCAGAAGTTCACAGTGCAATAAGCCCTGATCAGAAGCAGTTAGATCAAGAAGAATTCACTAAAGAAAAAGGGTAAATACAAATGAACATAAAGAAATAAAAAAGGAACAAAGCCAACATCTTGAAAGTCATTGTGGAGCTACTGAAAAGAAACCAATCAGACCTGAAAAAGAACAAACAAAAGAGGCAGTAATAAAAGAAAACAAAACAGTATTAAGCAGTGAAAATAACGAGATCTTTGAAGACGTAAACAGAGAAACAGTGCCAACAAAGAAAACAAGAAAAGGAGATCATTGGCCAAGTGTCATTAAAAGAGTAAAATACCACATAACAACCAGAAGTGAAGATCCAGAACAAGTACCTGAAGTGACAAGTCAAACTGAACAAGAGAAAAAGTCAGGAAAAAGAAAAAGTAAAAGACTGAGACTTGTGAATAACAAATTCAAGGGTCCTGACTGGACTTATATCATTCTTGAAGATTTTGAAAGCTCAGAGTCAAGTGACAGTGGTGGCGAAGGAACAAGTGCAGAACTAACATACGAAGAAGAAACAAGACCACCCTGACTAAACAAAAGAATCATCTAAAGAAAAGAAGAAGAGATAAGAAGAGAAATCTTCCTTGTCGAAAAATGCCTGATGATAGAGTTACTGGGAGACCAAAACGAAATTGTTGTAGGAGATGCTGTGCAATCTGCATATGTAGTCTAGTATTGGTGCTTATAGTATGGTTAGTCCTGATTGTAGCAGTTCCTTACCTTATGATAATAGATAAGAAGATAAATAATGAAACTAAAGGGAGGACAGCAAACATGAAGGGCAATAGAGTAGAATTAATGTCAGAAGATGAGGCAGAAATTCATCATGAAATAGCTGATAACGACACTAGTTTAAATGTTTTCACAAAGTTATTGTTTCAGTATGTAGACACAATGGAAGTTAGTAATTGTTATGTCTGTATGAAGTTACCTGAATCAGTAGCGGAAGGATTAACATACCATCATTTACCACTGACATATGGAATCTCATGTAGTGTATTAACAAGTTTATTTTACAGAACAGGTAGGCTACAGTATTATTATTCAAACTTAGATGTGATATTTTCTGAGGTTCCGATTCGCAAGAGTATGAACCCAGTGCTTACTAGTCAAGACGCACAGTTTATGGGAGAGTTTTTCTTAACAATGAAATCGATAGACATAACACATGCACATAGACACAATCTAAGATGTTCTTTACTAGAAGAAGAAAAGATATTTTTGAATTTAGTAGACGATAGAAGACATGATTTTCAAAAGAAAGCTTCAGAGCATAAGGCTCAGTTGCCACCTTGGGCGGAGAAGGAAGGGAGTTATACACCTGGTAAAGCTCAAGCTGCAATGGCTCTGGATTTCGTAAAGAAAGGGAAAATTTGTCTTCATAGGTTAAAGACTGATTATAACAATGTTTTCATCGGTACCAGTGAATGTGAACACAATTTTTAATTCTTGGAGGTTGGGGACTCAAAGGAGGAACAGATTCAGTTTTTCCTGGAATTTATTATGTATGCGGGAATAAGGCTTACTTTAGGCTTCCTGCAAGATGGTATGGAAGTTGTTATTTTGGAATAGTTTTTCCAAAGATATACCACGTAAAAAGAAACACTGGGAGCAATGAAAACAATAGCGAATTAATACATAGTAAAAGAGCTAGTTTTTCAGAAATTGTAGGTGATATATTTGGTGCATTGATACCTTCAGTGGGAATAATTCTGAACTCAAGGAAAATATGCAAATTGTCTACAGTGGTTGATCGTTTATCAACGGATACTGCTGGAGGTTTTCTAATGATTAATACGGAGATGGTTGCGATTAGATCTATGGTGATGCAAAATCGACTTGCTCTTGATATTCTATTGGCAAAAGAGGGAGAAGTCTGTAAATTATTGAAGACGAAACATTGTTGCACTTATATTCCTGATAAGAGTGCAGAAATTGGAACGTATATTCAGAACATAACTAAACTTGAGAAAGAACTAAAACCACTGGAAGTTGATAGTGTATGGGAAAGATTGACAAAAAGTATCTCGTCAATTGGAACCTGGTTTGCTAATATAGGGAAAGGACTTATAGGTCAAATATTAGTACCCTTAGCAGGGATAGCAATAATAATTTTAGCAATAACAATATGGTACAAATGCTGTAGAAAGAATGGAACATATAAAGTGACAGGAAAAGGAAAGAAGAGAAAACTAGATGAAATCGAACTGGAAGAATGGAGAAGTGATTTATATAAGAAATTAAAAGGAGACTGTAAGAATAGAAAAAGTAAAAATGAGAATGAAACGAATTGCTAGAAGTTGGCATCTGATTGAGGGTAGTATTTTGATGTCTCAGAAACGCCATCAGAGAGGGGATTGATGGAGCAAGGTTTCAAAAATGAAACTTGCTTGTATGCAATCCTCCTCATAGTATTAATTTATTAAACTTGTACTGTCAATACTAATCTTTGCATTCACAAACACAGAAGGGATAGACGCTTGCCTATGTGTTTTACTAATGAATAACGCTTGTCTATAAACCAAGATGGCCGCTAAAGCGCGGGAACCTCAATGCGCATGTCGCAACCTGATCACATGGTGTGATGTCTTTCTTTGCTTGGTGGGAAACTTCTGCTTCTGCGCAGTGTGCATTAAAATGGCCGCTAAATGTTTCACATGCTTAAGCTTGCTCTCATGTCATTATTAAATTGTCGTTTTCTTAACGCTACTAATGCAGGATAGTATTATGATTAAATGGGAATAGAGTAGGGAAAGTGGGTATACAGTGAAACTTTTTATTTGTGATTTTAATATTTTCTTCTTACACTTTTAGTAATTCGTAAACTTGGGCCTGGGTTGGTGTTTTGAAACTCGAGAGACAGATGGTTCTGCGCATGTGTCCTGTATGCCTGCCAAGTGAAGTCAACTTGGACGTCTCCCAAGGCCACGACCTATTGGCCGAAGATGATGTACTCAATGTTTCCGGTGGACAAATTGTTACTTTTCCCCTGTAAAATGTATAACATTTGTCGTGAGACGGGTGGGAAATAAAGCGAATGTATTAATTTGAAGGGCGGGAACGTAAAGACAATAGGCTTTACAATTTAGGCCAAATCGATATGGTGCGAGAATCCACCCCCTGTCCCTGTCCAATCAGAAGTACTGGTCCCATATTTTAGCAACATTAAGGGGAGGTACATGGGCGTAGAAGGGTATAATAGAATATAGCATTAGTAAATTAGTCAGAGCATGCGTTCACGAAGAACAGGCGTCCATACTGCCAGAGCGCTCTCAACTCCAGACTGCCCAGCTGATCGGTTGCTGACTGAATTCCTGTCCGGAAGAGGTCCTGAGGAGGGGCGGCGGAGTCCATTAGAAGGAAGGCACGGGAGAATCGAGAGAAGTCGAGTATCAGAGAGGGGAACGGCGCAGGCGTCGTTGTAGAGAGGTTACCGGTCCTGTCCTGATCCTGGAAGAAGTCTTTGCTCTTCATCCTTCCTGGGTCCTATCTTTTCCAACTCCTTGGCCAAGGGGCTTGGTTCTCGCATTTAGGTAACTATACTGCAACCTTTAGTTGCGCTGCTGTCTCTATCTTCTCCTCTTCCTTAAACACCGTCATTTATTAGCAAAATCATTTCTATGCTTTTTCTTGGGTATTTCAATCAAGTACCGTGTTTTCTGTATTTTACTCTGCTAAAACTTTAGATAATCATTTTAAAACTTCCTGACTCAGTGGTTATTTCAGGATTATGTACTATAATGAATGTCACTCATTTTAAACTTCCCAATTAGCAAAGGATCCATTGGTAAGTTATTACTCTTCAATCAGAAGGTAATTGGTAGCAGGGACTTTGATAAAAGAGTACATCTGACACCCAGCGTAAGTATTAGTGTAGTGTGAATGTATGGGCCCAAGTGAGTATATGGTGTATGAATGTTGTTGGCTAATATTGCGCTGGATCACCAGCATGGGTCCCTCAAAATCTGCTGCATCGTCATTGAGCTCCTTTTGAAGCCATCAGCTTTTGCAGCATAAACTTTGATCAGGACAAAGCTGTATTTTGTAGTGGCTTAGTTCGCTTTGCCATGCGGGTTAGATTTGTAGTGCAAAACTTTACCTTCAGACTGCTGTTGGGCAAGGCTAGAAGCTGAAGCTGATACCTTTACGGAATGGCCCTTCTGAACCTGTTTTCAACACAGGCAAAAAGCTCTGAGAGGGACGAACCTGGCTCCCATGTCCATGTATAGTGGACCCCCTTGGAAATGCCTCAGTGCCTTGACCCGTCCTCTGAAGGTGGAAAAACTGACTAAATTCAACTTTTCTCCAGCTACTAGGAAATTTCCTCCTGGTTGCTCATGCAGTCTTCAAGACCGGATTCTAAGCGAATGATCACTCTCCAGTCTGGGCTCCTCCAGGGGCCAGTCCTCAGTGGTCAGCTGGGCCTTCTTTACGTCAGGAGTCTTCCTTTTTGTGTCCCTGGAGCAGGCAAAGAGGAGGTCAGCCATCTAACCCTTGAAGTGCAACTTCAGTCCTTGCGTACCAGTCAGAGTCAGGAGTCCTTGAGTCTGCTTTCTTCCAGCAGGTCTTTTTCTTGAGATGTAGTCTTTCCAGGTCCATGAATGTTCTATGGAGCAGCAGAGTCTAGGAATGAGTAGCCTGAGAACAAATGGGAGCAAATCCTGTCAGCCCCATCTAGCATCTCAAAATCAAAAGAGGTAGAGCACAGGCTGTTTGTTCTTCCAACTTTTCCTATACACCTCCAGGTTAGATAGTTCCTGTTAAGTTCCAAATTGTTGACAACACCACTGCCTTCCTGGGCCTAGAGGCTAGACTGTTGTCCTCTGGAGAGCATGAATGTTAACACTAGTCAGAATTATGTATTGGCCTCCAGTGTTTCTCAGGCAGTACAAAGTATATTTTATAAAATTATTTTGTCACTAAAATGATCAGAAATTTGATTTCAACCTTACATTAAATTTTTAAAATTGGGTATAAATTTACTTTTAATATTTTTACTAGTCTTTTCCTAGGTGCAGATATAATTTAAGGATTTTAATTATCTCTAGGCCTCTTCATGGAGAATCGAGCTAACCTGAACACTGAAAACAACTTTTGGACATTTAGCCACTGTGAAGGCAAACTATTCCAAATATGAATGAATGAACTGAGCTTATAAAGCGCAGACTTAAGCCGTAAGTCTTCTTGGAGCTGTGAAGTAAAATGTGGAGAGAAAACAAGCCCCTCACCCTCTGTCAGGGCCCTAAACTTCAGTAGAATAGATATGTTTTCAAGTCTTTTCTAAAAGACATCAAACTAGCTTTTTTGTCTAAGGGCCAGATGTACGACCCTTTTTTGCGGCCGCAAACGGGAGAACCTCCTGTTTGCGGCCGCAAAAAAGGGTAATAGCATGTATAAATGCTATTTTGTGAGTCCCTAACTCGCAAAATAGCATTTGCGACTCTCGCTATTAGGAAGGGGCGTACCTTCCTAATAGCGAGTCAACATGCTATGTACTAGTGTTTTGCGACCGCATTTGCGGCTGCAAAACACTCACAGTTTACCACCTACTTCAAGTAGGTGGTAAACCACTCGCAAAGGGGAAGGGGTCCCCAGGGGACCCCTTTGTAAGATCCATCCCCACAGGAACACAGGAGGCAGAAGAAGTGAAGTATAAGCAGTCTTTATTTAGTCAAAGACATCAGAGACCCCATCCAACACCGAAGTCTGTCAACTGTCAAAGGAATAGTTCCACAGCCTTCCTTAGCAACCTAAAGGTTCCACATTCCATGCAAGGTCACAGAACAACCTGCTCTTAAAGCAAGACACTACATCACCTCCCTCCTAATATATGATAACATAACCCCAAAATGATGATATAACTGTACAAAGGAAAATATGAACATCTGAAAAGAAGTATGATTGCCACTGGATGTGATGACAAAGAAATAAAGAAACAAAGCACTGGAAGCATAGGACCTTACACAAAATCTTGCAATCTGGTAGGCCGTCTGACTGCTCTGTGAGGTCTCAAGCTCCTATCCACAGGAGACATGGCTGAGGTTGAACCAGTGGAATCAGACACATCTGTTGCATGACATTTCGATTCTCTGTTGAGATTCCAAACTCTGTGATCACTGGTCTTAATGGCATTCCTAAAAACCTTAATAACCTTAAAGGGTTTACTAAATTTGGAACTACCTGTACTCAGGCGGGGCGACTTAATTTTGACCCAGTCTCCCACAGAAACAACTGTTTCTTTCACAGCTTTACGATCATCAAACCAAACCTTATGTTTTTCCAACACCCGCCTCTCCTTCTCTTTCCATCCTTCCACACATCCAACATTCTCATCAACAACAGATCTCTTAGAAAATACCCATGAAGAACAAACCTCAAAGTTTGCCACTTTTTCCTTGAACAGGCGGAAAGGAGAAACCCCAGTGGAAGAATGTGGGGTAAACCTATATTCTCTTACTTTCTTTCTCATTGCTAGTTCCCAGTTTACTCCTGACAAATTAGCCTGCTGTAAAGTTTCCTTCAAAACTTTCACGAACCTCTCAACCACACCATTACTTTCAGGATGGTAGAGAGCTGCCCTCTTGTGCTTAATGCCTCTGGAAGACAAGAACTCTTCAAAGATCCTGGAAGTGAATTGAACGCCATTGTCTGACAACAAAGAAGACGGAAAACCTTCCCTCTCAAACAACTCGTCTAAAAAGTCAATTACAACACTTGACTCCACGGAGTTCACAATATTAATTTCGGGCCAACGTGAGTGCATATCCATACATACCAACACATACCGATCACATGTATTCCTTTTGACTGGGCCCAATATGTCTATGGCAATGTCACTTCAGGGCCCATCAGACAGCTTCCTTTTTACCATGGGTTGCGTCCTACATTTTAATATCTTATCGCTGCCAGCACACTCAATGCAATTTCTTACAACCCTCTCTACATGGGCATCAACACCAGGCCACCAATAAGCTTCCCTTATTCTCTCCTTGGTCTTGACAATTCCCATGTGCTTGGCATGAGCACTCATCAGCAAACGTTCCCAAAGATCACGAGGAGGAACCAACTTACTGCCCCTCAAGAGAACACCGTCAACAACAGACAACTCCTCCTTGACTTGCCAGAAGCCTTTGAGTTCTTCTCCGCAGTCTTTTTTATCACACCACACACTCAAGACCATGGAAACAACTTTCTGCAACAACTCATCCTTGGCCAACGACTCCTTCAATTCTTTTTCAAAAATGATGCCCTCACTGATGAGACAGACATCAACTTCCTCCTCAAGTTCCTCACCACCAAACCATTCACCTTCACCCGGAACAGCAACCTCTTCGTCACACATATCCCCTAATCTAGATAAACAATCAGCTAACGTGTTACTAGCACCAGGAAGGTACGAAACCATAAAATCAAATTCCTGTAGTGCCACAACCCATTTTCGAATGCGGTGCGACACTAAATCTATACCTTTCCTCGAAAACACCTCCTTCAATGGTTTATGATCAGTTAATACCGAGAACTGACAGCCCCACAGAAACTTACGCAACTTGCGTATGGCCCAAAATATGGCAAGTGCCTCCGTCTCAATGACTGAATAATTGAACTCTGCAGCTCTCAAAGGCCTAGACAAAAACAATATGGCTTTCTCTTCACCGTCAAATTTCTGAAGGAGCACGGCACCAAGACCCTTTGAACTGGCATCAGTCATTAAAAAAGATGCTTTCTAGGGTCAAAGCTACCTAGGTCTGGAGCTTTGTTCAACAAATCCTTCAAATTCTGAAATTCTTTATCACAGGACTTGCACCAAACAAACTCACACCCCTTTTTAAAAAGATTTCTTAAATGTTCCGTGACACCTGCAAAATTGGGAATGAACTTGTGATAAAATTCAGTCATCCCTAAAAATTTTACAAGTTCGTCTTTATCTTGAGGAACCCTGAGATTGGCAATAGTATTAACCAGGGCAGGCTTAGGTTTGATACCATTAGCTGACAACAAATGCCCTAGATATTCAATCTCTGCCACATCAAAGCGGCACTTGTCAGCTCTTAAGGTGAGACCTGCATTACACAACCTTCTTAAGACAAAATTGCAGGTGGCAGCAAGTTTACGCAAATCAGTAATATACTGCTCCACAGACTCTTCTTGCCTCTGCATCCTCCTTCCGAAATGGTACCTTTCAAGAACAGTGCTAGTCTTTGGAAGGTAATGCAAATCCAGTTTTTTTATAGAGATTTCAAATTCATTTAGACCTGTGGCATCACCATCCGAGAGTTCAGGAAGGTGCTCGAAAACTTCTTGTCCCTCAGAACCCAAACAATGCATTAAAAGAGAGGTTTTTCTCTCAGCGCTGAGAGATGTACCACAGACCCTAGCATAATGGCTAAAAACCTTCTTCCACTTCAGCCACGGGAGAGCTGGCTCACCAGGAGAAGATAAGAAAAAGGGAGGTGCAGGTACGTTTTGCATAATGGAATAACCTTGAACACGCAGACACACAAGGTAAATATAAGTAACACACTTTACAAATATTGTATTGTAAAAGAAATATAAAAGGTCGTGCGCATCAGCGCAGACTCTTTAGTGTGTAGATGTAGAGGTGAAATAACACAGTATATGATAAACTTAAGTAACTGTGTGGCAAAAGTAGGAACTTTGTTATACATCTGCCATCAGTTAGAAAAGATTTTAGTTATGTGCACAATTAAGAACAGCACCGTATCTAGATGCTGGTATGCTATGCATGTCAGCGAGAGTCAGTGCGCAGGGCACAGAAGGAGAATAAAGATGAAAGGCTGTGCGTGTCAGCAGTGAAACACTGTGTCATGCGTAATGCCACTAGAATATTTCACTGATTTTAGGATGAAATCACACAAAGAAATGCTGTGCGTGTCAGCGGTTAAACTGCGTTGACACACGTAATGCCACTTGAATACTTGGCTGATCCTGAGATGAAATCACATGAAGAAATGCTGTGCGTGTCAGCGGTTAAACTCCATGACACGCGTAATACCAATTGAAAATGGCGTTGCTGACGAGGTGACGTCACACGTAGAAGCGCCGTGCGTGTCAGCGGTGAAACTCCGAGACACGCATAATGCCAGATCTTGCACAGATTGCGGGAGGATGTCACACGTAGATGTTAATACTGCAAGAGACAATGTGGGGAAGAGAGGGTGCGCGAGAAATGGTTGCTAACCAACGCACCACAACACGGGTGGTTTCTTGGCAACCAGTTTCCCTTCACGCGCTACAATTAGTCTCGCCAGCCAACAAATTTGTCATGCGCAGCAGCAGGCCTCTCCTCTGTGGCAAATGTCACATACACACGCCTCACCAGTCTCTTGGCAACTTGTTTCCCTTCACGCGCTATAAATAGCAACGCCAGCCAACGAAGTTGTCGTGCGCAGCAGCAGGCCTCACCTCCGTGGCAAATGCCACATACACGCGCCTCAACAGAAGTTGTCACACGCAGCAGTAGGCCTCACGAGTACTTGTATATTCATGAGGATTTCTGGACAAACACGAGCACAGGATACAAGACGTCTGTCTTCTCCTCTGAATGAGACGAGGCAGGCAGGTCACGTTGTTCCCACGGAAGAGTCTTCTACAGAATGGTGTGTTGGGGTCTCCTGTCGTTAAGCGTGGGTCTTCTTCTTATTTCCAGTCGTCGCCAAATGTAAGATCCATCCCCTCAGGAACACAGGAGGCAGAAGAAGTGAAGTATAAGCAGTCTTTATTTAGTCAAAGACATCAGAGACCCCATCCAACACCGAAGACTGGCAACTGTCAACTGAACAGTTCCACAGCCTTATTTATTATTTATTTATTTTAGAGTTTTCTATAGCGCAGACCAGACCCAGGGTAGGGTATCAGAGCGCTTTACAAAGAGTAAACAGAATGAATAAAAACAAGTATCAAGATAAGGCAGTACATAATATCAACATGTTTTGTCAAAGATCGGAGGGGCACAGGCGACAAAGATAATCTGAGCAACAGGTAATAGGTGCGAGGGAGTCCTTGGAGGGGGAAAGGAGGCAGGTATAAGGATGTAGAGCTGGAGTGGTTCCTGTGGGAGTTTACGGGAGGAATTTGCACATCAGGAATGATTTTGCTTCTCTTTTGAACAGAAGAGTAGAGGAGATTTTTCTGATGTAAGGAGGGAGTGAGTTCCATATTCTTGGTGCTGCTCCTGAGAATGCTCGGTCCGATGTTTTTTTCTTGCTGAAACGTGAGGGTTTCAGGAGTAGGTTATCGGCGCTCCTAGAATGTCTGAGTCCTCCAGATAGGGTAAGTTTTTGGGATAGGTACTGGGGCGTATTGTGGTGAAGCGATTTGTGAGTGATGCATGCCATTTTTAGGTGGATTTGTGCTTCATAAGGTAGCCAGTTGAGTGCTTTCAGGTGTGGTGATATGAGGTCAAATTTTCTAGATCCTGTTAAGAGTCTTGCTGCGGCGTTGAGGCAGGCTTTTAGAGGGGCGGTTGAGATGTTGGGAAGCCCCGCGAGGGTGGTGCATCCGTATTCCAGCCTTGAGATGACTAAGGACTGAACTGCTGTTTTGATGTCCGGGTTTTCGATGAACGGTTTCATTTTTTTAAGGTAACTGAGGTGAAAGCGTGCGTTTTTAGCTATCAAGTTGATGTGTGTTTGCATGTTAAGGTTGGTGGAGAGGTGTGGTGCAGTGGCCAGGGCAGCTGACTTCGGAGCACAGGGTTCACGGTTTGATCCCTGGCTCCGGTGGCAGCTCAGCTCAGCACCATGTGACTCTGGGCAATAGCTCACTTAATTTCCACTCCAGCCCCCAGCGCCTTGAGACCCATAAGGGTGAGTAGCTGCGCTATATAAAAACAGACTTTTAAAAAAAAAAAAATTTCTAGTGTTATTCCGAGTGATTTGGTGGAGTCCACCAAAGTTGGCGTGCAATTCAGAGCAGTGATCAACTTGGTCCATTTCTTTGTCTCCAGGGAGTTATTGGGGGGGGGGAGATTAGAAGAAATTCTGTCTTTTGCGAGTTTAGCTTGAGGAAGTTGGTCGTTAGCCAGTAGACGGTCTTTTCGAGTGCCAGGTTCATTGTTTTTATGTCTTCAATGGAGGAGATCTTGATGTAAAGTTGAGTGTCGTCCGTGTACATATGGTAGGCAATGTTCGCTTGCTGAAGTAGTCCAGTTAGTGGTTCGACATATAGGTTGAATAGGGTGGGTGATAGGGTGGAGCCTTGTGGTACTCCTAGAAGGTTCAGTGAGGAGGGAGAGAAATTTTTGTTCACCATGAACGATTGTGTTCTGTTTTCCAGGAAGGATTTGAGCCATTGAAGGACTGTGCCAGATAAACCCATCCTGTTTTCCAGTCTTCTTAGAATTTTGTCGTGATTGACCGTGTCGAAGGCTGAGGAGAGGTCGAGCAGGACTAGTATACAGGTTTCGTTGCGGTCAAGAGCTAGGAGGGCGTTGTCAACTATGTGCAGAATGGCTGTTTCTGTGCTATGGCTGGGCCTGAAACCTGATTGGTGGATATTCAGAAGGTTGAAGTCCATGATGTGTTGGTTCAGTTGTTGCTGAACACATTTTTCCAGGACCTTGGCTAGCATGGGAATGTTGGTTATGGATCGGAAATTGTTGGGGTCGGCGGAGTTTGCTGTCGGTTTCTTCAATATAGGGGTGACTTGGCCCGTTTTTAGGCAGTCCGGTATGTGTCCTTGTGCTAGCGATGCGTTGACGATTTTGGTCCAGAGAGGGGAGATGACTTGGTAGATGTGGGGAAGGCAGTTTGAGGGAACTGGGTTGTTGAAGTGGTTGTTGAGTTTAGTAGTTGCTAAGGTTTTGGTGATGTCATTAATATCGTAGAGTTTGAAAGTGGACCAGTGAGAGTTGTTTTTTGGTAGAGGTAGCTCAGGTTGTTCAGCGTTTTCGGTTTGAATGCTTTGTGAGGTGGCTGAGTTGGTTGCTGCCGCGTTAAGCTCAAGTTGGAGGGAGTTCGTTTTTGCTGTGAAGAAAGAAGAGAATTCTTCACTGCTAAGCTGTGATTTCGGAGTCGATAGTGAGGTTTTAGCCAATTTGTCAGATTGTTGTTTATGAATTTCAAAGAGTTTCTTAGGTCTATTTTTGGCATTGTCTAGTTCTGATCTAAAGAAGTCTTTTTTAGATTGTAGAATATGTTTGCTATAGGAGTTTCTAGCTTTCCGAAGTAGTTTAAGATGGAGGGGGAGGAATGTTGTCTCCATTTCCGTTCTGATGATCTAAGTTTACGCCTTTCTTCATTCAGGTCTCCGTTAAACCATGGGTTTTTGTCTTTGTTTGGAATACGTTTGAGTTTTGGTGGAGCAACTTGGTCTAAGACCTTGGTCATCGTGGAGTTGTAATGATCGGCGAGGTCATTGACGTCTGACATGTTGTTGGGGGGATGAGAACTTTCTCACAGTGGGATGCTAGGTTGTTCCAGTCGAGGTTTTTCGTGTTTCTTATCCATTGTTTAGGCTTGTTTTGCTGCGGGAAAGTTTTCTTGGAAGTGGAAGAAATATGGAAGGTGATGATGTGATGGTCTGACCAGTCACATGGGGTGATCAGGATAGAGTCAATCGTATTTTGTTTAGAGATGAGCCAGTCAAGAGTTGCACCCTTAGAGTGAGTGGGCTTTGAGATAGCTTGGATCAAAGAGTGGTCCTCTAGGAAGGATTTGAGGGCGTTAACCTGCTTGTCTAGGGGGATTTCCCAGTGGAGATTGAAGTCGCCGAGGAAAATGTCATTGGAATGAGAGGAAGAGTTTGTAGTAAGGATTTCCATAAGTTGGTCTGTAAATCCTGCGTTCTTACCTGGGGGATGGTAGAGGATATGAAGTTTGTGGAAGTGGTTATCTGATGATTTGACAGAGATCCTAAGGTATTCACAGGAGTCCATGGGTTCGGAGTGAAACTTTGAGATGGTGAGGTCAGATCGATGTATGCAGGCTAGTCCTCCACCCTTTTTAAGAGGTCTGTCTAGTATAATGATGTTGTAGTCAGGGGGGACTAGAAGGTCAAGACATGGCAAAGGCGATTCTTTGAGCCACGTTTCCGCGAGGATGGTTATGTCCGTTTTCATGTTTAGGATGAGGTCAGCGATGTCAGAGGCGTGTTTAAAGGCTGAGCGGCAGTTTAGGAGAAGGCAGGAGATCGGTTTTGAGGAGCTTTTTGCGTTCGGCTCGTGGGTTGCGGGTTGTGGGTTATGGATTGGAGGTTGTTCAGGTTGATTCCTCTTTGTTTTGGATGGGATGTTCTGTTTGTGTTGATAGGGACTGGGAGAATATAGAATTCTTCTTCATTATTTGTGATGTGGCAGGCAGGGGATTCAAATGACAGTAGCAGGGTTTGGATTTCCAGGTCCGTTAGGTAGTTGAGATCTTCTTCAATTGTGTTGGGGCCCGTAGGATTTTCGTAGGGTAGTACAAGGGTTTGGAGTTCTAGTTCCGTTAGGTTGTGGGATGGTTTGCGGGTGCGTAAGTGTCGATTGGTCAGAGGCAGTGGAATAGTTTTTATCATGTTGTTGACTTCAGATAGAGACTGTTGAAGATGCGTAAGTTTGGATAGAGATTTTTCGGCGAGTAGTAGGATGCTTTTGATATCCAATATGATGTTTTGAAGTTTCCTAGATGTGAGGTAGGACTGGGTAAGGAGTGAGTCTTGTTCCGATGGGTGATAGGGAGGAGGGGATGGAGTTGGCGAGCTGGGCGGGTTGGGAGTAGTATTGCTGAGGGGTCTGATGTCTGTGGGGGCAGTGTGGAGGGTATGTGTGGCTGGGAGTGGGGTAGTGTATAATGAGGGGGGTATGAACTGGCTGGGGGCTATAATCTGACTTGATAGAGTAGCCGTGTCATGGTGGGTGTTATCCGTGGTAGGTACATGGGTATGGGGGAGGGTGAGGGTAGAGGGGATAGGGGAGGTAGCGGAGAGTGGGGATGAGGAGGGTCGGAGATTGGAGGTAACGGGAGGGGTGATGTCGTTAGATCTGATGATGTTTCCATTAGAGGGTGTAGGCGGAATGTGTTCTAAGGTAAGTGAGTTGGTGATGCCTCTTTTATAGGTTCTGGGTAGGGGAGGTGGACTCTGATCTACAGGAGATGAGGGAGTGAGGTGTGTGGGTGCCTTCCTTAGCAACCTAAAGGTTCCACATTCCATGCAAGGTCACAGAACAACCTGCTCTTAAAGGAAGACACTACACTCTTCCCCTTTGTGAGTATGTTGGAAAATATTTTTTAAGGGCAAGCAGTGGTCCCAGAGAGCTTAAGAAAATGAAACTGAAAAGTTTCATTTTTCTTTAAATGCAGCCCGTTTTCCTTTAAGGAAAACGGGCTGCATTAAAAAAAAAGCTGCTTTATTAAAAGCAGTCCCAGACATGGTGGTCTGCTGAGCCCAGCAGGCCACCATCCCTGGGAGGGCTGTCATTCTCAATGGGCTCGCAAATTGCGAAAGGCTCATTAATATTAATGAGCCTCGCAATTTGCGACCCCATTAGGAATCGCAAACAGTGTGAAATACACTGTAGTACATCGGAAATTGCGCCTCACAAATTGCGACATGCAAAAGAGTCGCAATTTGCAGTGCGCAATTTTTTGGGGCGTACATCTGGCCCTAAGAGTATTCAACAGAGCACTCCGTAGAGGTGATGGTGCTAATACAGACATGCTCTCCCACCTGCTCTTGTCTTCTTCACCCAAAGAACTTGTAGTAGAGCTAGATTTGGAGCTTCCTGATAATTTTATTCAGCAGACCCATGTAACAGGTGTTAGTAACCTAAACAAGAATTAATAGCTTAATTTGCATCCAGTGTTCTAAGGTTGCTCCGAATTAACTGAAAGATCTTACACAATTTCCTTAATTTGAAAAAGCAGGTGGACACCACAACATTACATATGTAGTGTGCTACTTTTCTATATATTAAGCACACAACCTTGCACGCTCACAAGGCAAAATTTAGGATTTACTTCTTAATATGCAAACATAGGTTTTCCTACTTACCAAAGGCATTTTTCCTTTTCATGAGTCATTGAAGTGCTTTTACACTGGAGCCCTGCCAGAGAACAGTGATGCTTCTTGCAGCCATATATTTTTGCAATATGTATGGTGTGTCGTGATAAACACTGCAGCCAACGTATGCCATATAACTCCCATGCCACTGAAGCATTTTCAACACCATCTACCATGGCCTCATATGCAAGAGGTACTCCTTGTTCAAGCATATACTGCTAAGTTGCAGCACAATGAGTATAGAGGCAGTGTCTGCAATTGCAAATTTGATGGGTCTGAAAGGTCATGCATGTTTTTGTATTAAATCTAGTAGAGCTCGTAGGAAAAGGTTGTTACCTCTTTCTAGGGTTAATGGTTTTGTAAATTGCAAGGTAGCCTTTGCAATTTGTTACTAAAGTGATTTGCCATCGATCTACCATAGAGTGACTGCATACATATGATCTGCATGGCTAATCACGCAGAATCTGTCACAGTAATGGGAAATATTTTAATGTTATATCTGAAGATTTATTTTTGTCACGATTTTAGTGTTTGGTATTTTAATAATACTATTGATTTTACTGAGTTGTTTCTCATTGTGCGGCTATTGACAAGACAATAAAGAACGTTTGGGGATTATTTATGAGCCCCTGCTTCACTTTTGCGCCGCTGTTGCATCACTTTTTGTGATGCACCAGCGGTGTAAATTATGTGCCATGTTGCGCCCTATTTACAAAGTGATGCATCTAGGCAGATGCGTCACTTTGTAAAGCCCTCCGCCACATTATACCTGCGTCAGGTATAATGTATGCAGGATGGACGTTCCCCCGCAAAAAGCCTTGTAGAAGTGGCACATTGAAATCTATGAGATTTCAGTGCGCCACTTCTAGGACGCCATTGCATCAATATCTTACGCCTGCCTCACAGCAGGTGTAAGACTGACGCAGTGCTATGATCATAGCCCTCCCCCTGCATTACTGGAGTTGCGTCATGCTTCTGACCCAACTCCAGCAATGGGTCAGTTTTGCGCTGACAGATACGTCAGTAATACTGACGTATCTGTCATTCCTTGCGACATGATGCGTCATACAGTAAATATGACACATCCATCATGTCGCAAGGAGGGTGCAGTGCAAACTGTCGCATTGCTGTTTTCAGGCAGCGATGCACAAGTTTTCATAAATGAGGCCGTTGGTGTTTAGAAAGGTAAATAAACCAATAGGGTAAAACCAATTTTAACAGCATCGTATTAGGGACAGGATACACACCGTGGCACTGAATGTCAGTGCACAATGTCCTAATGCCAGCAAAAATACGATCCAGAAAAGGCTAAAAATCTGGGATAATCATGCAGAAAAGGCAGAATTTCTACGCCCACGAGTCCTATAATGTCACAGAACAGAAGCCTGGAGACACATTGATTGCTGAGAACGTTAGGATAATTATGTGAACCAGGGCGCACGTCAACAATCCTTGGCTCCCTGGCATGTCGCAGACATCTTATGTGCAGATAAGAAATTGTCAATGCTTAGCTTAAAAGCTTGAATTTGTAATTCTGTTATCATGTAAGAAGCAATTTCTCTATAATCTAATAAACTCGTCTCTGGTTATCTTTTGCCAGATTCACTGGATCAATACATCTCCTCACTTATGTACTCTGTTTACAGTCATTAGCTATAAAGACTTCTGCTGGTTTTTATTGAAGTCCAAAATCAATCGCGCTTTATTATCATTTTTACTCTCTGCTGTGATAACATTGAACCAAGAAGAGTTCTGAGAGAAAAATTACTCAGAATTATTCCTTTTTGATGCTACTTAGAGTATAGCAAAATAGCACAGTTTAGATGTTTGAGATTATCAAGTACTTCTCAGCAAAAACCAGAGGATTTGGCTTTTTAGAACAGGTTTCATGAGCAAAATCAATCAAGCTCTTGAAAGTTTCGGAAATGCTGTCTAGCGCCGGAATGAGCATCTTTGCAGCTTCAAACGCCGCACCAAGTAGGGCATCTATGTGGTTTATCAATTAGTGGTAGAAGGGGGTTTCAAAAAACTCTTAAATAGCCTCTTAACATATGTGCCTGCGGTGTCATAAATTATTTGTAGAGGGATTCCCGTATCACGCGGCTGCGCTCCCGTGCAGTCGTCATGGTGACAGGGGTTTACCAGACATGCGGCTCCAGCTGACTGTTGACGGTGATTGAACTGGTTCCATTATCCCCACAAAACGAGTCTCTCTAATCTCCCCTTATTATCGATCTCGACTGTCCCCGTCTCTCTGTTGTCTTGACACGTTGTGCAGCGGGGCAGTCAGGTCTGGCGCTATGAATGTAATTGGTTCTATATCATCAACAGAAGATGTGTGACCTCGGATATGGAGCGCATATACATTTTGATCAATGACATCTTGCAATTTCAGTGGCAGATTTAAATCTGCTCCTTGTTTCTGTGGGATCTATTCGTTTTAAATTAAAATCTAAATCATTTGTGATTTAATTCACAGAAACGATCACGCCTTCGCCAAAAAAGTCGCAGACAAGATATTGGTGCTTACAACCTGCAGAGCTTTAAGACTAATTTGATGATATGATGATGATGATATGGGGGCATATTAGCAAGACCGGCGATAAAATTATCGCCGTTTTAGCGGCAGGAAACTGCCGCTAAAACGGCGATAATGGGCTTGCTAATATGCGTTATAGAATTCCAATAGAAGCCCAGGTTAGATGTGCAGGACATCTAACCTGGGCTTCTATTGAATTCTATAACGCATATTAGCAAGCCCATTATCGCCGTTTTAGCGGCAGTTTCCTGCCGCTAAAACGGCGATAATTTTATCGCCGGTCTTGCTAATATGCCCCATAGTTTTATAAAGTGCTCGAATGCCGAGGCGTCTTGGCGCTGGGAGGTGAGAAAAGAGAGGGACTGCTTACAACTGTACCGACCGTTTTAGACCACGGGGAACAGCCAGGTTTTTAGCAGTTTCCTGAACATAAGCCTGTTTGGTTGCAGTCTCACAGAGGTCGGCAGTTGGTTCCATAACCTGACTGCACAGTGTGATAGACTCCTCCCTCCCCATCTGGCTCTACAGATTTTGGTGCTACTGAGACGACCCGTATTTGAGGCTCTGAGGCTTCTGGTAGGAGTATACCAGTAGAAGAGTTTGCAGAAGTCGGCTGCCCCACCGCCATATAGTGTCTTGTGAACCAGGCATAGGGCTTTAAAATATATTCGCTGTTGTATCGGGAGCCAATGCAAAGACCTAATGGCAGCAGAGGTAGAGTGGCCTTTTGGAATATTTAATAGTAGCCGAGCAGCGGCATTTTGCATTGATTGCAATTTAGCCTTCTGCGCCTTGTCAATGCCAATGAATAGTGCATTGCAATAATCTAGGCGTGATAGGATAAGGGCCACTACCACGGTTTTTCTTAGCTCCTGGGGAATGAAGGGGAACACCTTTCCAAGAAGCTTCAATACAAAGAAACAGGAGGAGGTTACACGGTTTATCTGGGCCGAAAAACTAAGCTGGTCATCAAAAATGACCCCCAGGTTCTTAACCTTGGCTGATGGAACGGGACATTCACCGGCCTCTATCGGCCACCATGTGTGGTTCCACAGGGACGGACCGTTGCCAAACTCCATAACCTCCGTCTTATCCGTATTGATTTTGAGATAATTACTACTCATCCAGCTCATGATGTGGGTCAGACAAGCATGGAACCTAGCGGCAGTGGACTCGAACTGTTTAGATACAGAGATGACAATCTGTGAGTCGTCCGCATATGACACAAGTGAGAAACCATGCTCTCTGATGAGACTGGCGAGTGGGGTGACATATATAATTAAACAGAGTTGGCGATAATGCCGATCCCTGTGGCACTCCACACGGGAGAAGGAAAGATTCAGATTGTAGATTCTCCCAATGTATGGTCTGTTCCCTATCCTCCAAAAATGAAGAGAGGAGGGACAGAGCTGAATCCCCAATCCCCACTGCCTTCAGCCGCCGCACTAACACCGTGTGGTTCACAGTGTCAAATGCTGCTGATAGGTCTAGGAGGATGAGGATGGCTCTTCCCCCCCCCCATCTGCCTGCTTCCGAATCTCCTCTGTTGCCATGACAAGCGCGGACTCTGTCGAATGACAGGACCTGAAACCGTGCTGACTTGAGTCCAGCAGATTGTTAATATCTAAGTATGCAGTCTGCTCCTGGTTTATCGACCTTTCAAGGATTTTGTGTCACGGTTGCCGAGCCGTGATCCACCAAGACGGAACCAAAAGACTACAAAGATGGCTCCCAGCCGAAGACGCGCATGCGCGAGGATGCGTCAGGCAAGCTCAAAGCCCGGCCTTCCTCGTGTAACTGCGCTTCGCGTTCCAGCTTTAGAACTCGCTTGCCTACCTGAGTCACTTCCGGTTCGTCGCGCCCCTTCACTTCTTCGTCGGGATTGCGTGTTGCACGTTCCAGTCGGGTCGTTCTCTCCTCGGCACCTCCGTCAACTCGTTTCCTGTAAATCCTACGAAATCGGGGAGAAAAAGACATTGCTGCTTACAAGACCGTGGTTACGGTAACAGCGCTTTGCGCTGCACTTTATGTTTTCTGTGTTTTTACATGTACCTCTTACTTACCTGATCTGGGTGCTCGGGGCATTGCGGAGAACTTCTCCTTCTGGATTACCTGGGATTACCTACAAGGAAGTAGTGAGATATTATCACCTGAAGATAAGGTTACCTTTTGGTTGCATAATAAGTTATTATTAATAACTTACCCTCCTCACAGTGTTACAGTCCACGTCTATTGCATAGGTGGGCAAGTTACACTTCTTCAACATAAAGTAGCCTCTCTCCAACAGACCCCCTCATTTCTAAATACATTCCTTTTTGTTTCACAGCTGTAGACAGATGCTGTTGTACTGCACCTTTCCTTTATTTACCCAGTAACAGAAGAAGGGAACATTTAGGTAAAAGAAGAGTGAACATAGACTCATTTATAAACTGGTGTGTCGTTTTTGTCTCTTAATGTATGTTCCCTCTTCTCTACAGCCTTATGTTTTGCCTTGACGTTTTTCCTTGACGACATCTTGTGGTGATTGGTTTGCGACGAGGGATTGTCTCCCCTTCTTTCCTTGTTTTGTTTCCCTTCTTCCCGGGATTACCATTGTTGCTTAGACGCTGTCAAGCGCAATAGGTGGTTGGGAGAAGTTGCGGACCATACTTCAGTTCCATGACGTTCCCGCGGAAAAACAGGTGAGATCCTGACAGAACGCAAAGCCCAAAACGAACAGCTTTTCTTTCCGCCCGAACGCCAT
The DNA here is from genome assembly GCA_963921515.1 of Calotriton arnoldi. Taxonomy (NCBI): domain Eukaryota; kingdom Metazoa; phylum Chordata; class Amphibia; order Caudata; family Salamandridae; genus Calotriton; species Calotriton arnoldi. The sequence goes on from CAWUFW010008744.1 coordinate 629,261, forward strand.
GGAGCTTAGACAGATAACCCTAGCTGATTTAGCTCACATGTTAGGGAATCTGCAGGCCGAAACTCAATCCCTATCTTAACCCTGGAATGGTTGTAATCTTAACTCTTGAGTGGGGAGTACTAAGCCACCCTGAACATAGGATAAGTCATGCTCTATAGTAATCTCTTGTGTACCCACTGTCTCTTCCATAACTGAGGCTTCTTGAGCCTCCTTGATCTGTTTTAAGAAGTCTTCATCAGAACACAGGGCTCCAATTATCTTTTCTCTGGCTATAATAGGAGGTGGTTCATCTAAGACTTCTATAGGTTCATAACCGAAACGGGGCAAAGCATCTGCTTTCCCGTTCATTTTTCCTGCCTGGAACTGTATAACAAAGTCATAGTCGCTAAAAAACTGAGTCCATCTTAATTGCCGCATGGATAGTGCTCTTGCGGATTTCAAAAATTGCAGATTGCGATGGTCCGTTAGAACCGTTACTGTATGATTAGCTCCCAATAGATACTGCCTCCACTCTTCAAAGACTCTCTTTATGGCCAGTAATTCCTTGTCTCCTATTAGGTAATTTGTTTCGGCTGGCGTCAACTTGCGTGAATAATATGCCACCGGATGTAGCTCTCCTGTTTTGCGATCTGCCTGAGAAAGGACCCCCCCAACTGCCACTTGGGAAGCGTCTGCCTCAACCACATAAGGACAAGAAGGATCAGGATGTCGAAGTATGGGTGCTTGTGTGAAGGCCTTCTTTAGTTTGCTAAAGGCTTCTTCTGCCTCAGGAGTCCAGTGAAACATCATCCCTTTTTTCAACAGTTTGGTGATTGGAGAAGCAAGGTCGGGAAAATTGCAGATAAAACGCCTATAAAAATTGGCGAAGCCAAGAAAACTCTGTGTTTCTTTTACGGTTTGCGGCGCTTGTCAACGATGGATGGCTTCTACTTTCTGTGGATCCATACCAAGTTCCTGTGGGGAGATAACGAATCCCAGGAAGCTTACTTGTTGTGCATGAAAGTGGCATTTCTCCAATTTGCAGTACAAATGGTTGTTTTGTAACCGTTCTAAGTCTCTTTTTACATGGATTTCATGTTCTTGCAAGGACGGGGAATATATTAAGAGGTCATCTATATAAGCTATGACATATTTATCCAGCATATCCTTCAGCACCTCATTGATAAAAAACTGAAAGGCCGAAGGGGCATTACAAAGCCCAAAGGGCATCACTAAATAGTCATACAATCCATATTTAGTACAAAAGGCCGTTTTCCACTCGTCTCCCTCCTTGATGCGCACAAGGTGGTATGCCCCACGTAGATCTATCTTGGTGAATACTCGCGCATCTTTGATCTGATCAAGAAGGGAGGAAATCAGTGGCAAAGGATACCTGTTCTTAATGGTAATCGTATTCAGTGCCCTGTAATCAATGCAGCATCTTAGACCCCCCTCTCTCTTCGGTATAAAGAAGAGAGAAGATGAAGCAGGGGACCTGGAAGGACGGATGAACCCTATTCTCAGCATTTCGTCCAGGTACTCTTGCAAATATACATTCTCCTTTTCCGTTAAGGAATATACTCTGCTACAGGGTATGCGAGCTCCCGGTTGCAGATCAATTCTGCAGTCATATACTCTGTGTGGGGGAAGGCTAGTGGCTTACATACCATTACATCTAAGGATGAGGCAATCAGTCCCGAATTACCCGAAGTCCTTGTCTCTGGAGACTTCGGGCTAGCTAGTTTTCCGAACGCCTCTGCTTAGGTTTTACGGGGCACTCCCTAAGAAAGTGCCCTTGTTTATCGCAGTACAAGCACAGTTTCTTATCCCTTCGTCTTTGTCTTTCCTCTTCACTGAGGGGTCCTCTTATGCTCCCTATTTGCATAGGCTCGGGTTCTTCCACTGTTTTTTCGAGTTCAGGTTTCCTTTCACGATAAGAAACCCATTTACCTTCTGACCTGCCTCTTTCTCTCTTACGTTCACTGATTCTATGATCTAACTTAACCACCAAGTCAATCAGAGCTGTGCATGATTCGGGAGGGTCAACCACTTGTGCCAGTGCATCTTTTAGGTCGTCTCTCAACCCCTTATAAAATAAAGCACTACGCTTTTCCTCGGGCCACCCGGCTTCTGCTACTAGCCTATAAAACGTGGAGATGTACGTGGTTAAATCCTTAGTCCCCTGTTTTAATGTCAGTAATTCAGTATCTGCTGAGTGAGTGAAGGTGTGTCTATCAAACAGTTTTCTGAGTTCTCGCTTAAATGCATTATAATCTTGTAGCAATGGATCATTCCTCTCTATCAAGGGTATGGTCCAATTAGCTGCAGAACCCCGAGATAGGAAATGACAAAAGCCACCTTAGCTTGGTCTGTAGGAAAGCAAGGGGCCTTGCACATGAAATGAAGCTGACACTGACTAATAAAGGCCGCAAATTTAGCGGTGTCTCCTAAAAAGCGTTCAGGGGGCGCCAAAGGGATAGACGGAGGGGCCGTCACCTGTATCACTGGACTATGTGTGCTAGAACTAGAAGTCCCTACATTGGTGTCAGTTTTCTTTCTCGCTGTAAAGTATCTACCCTAGCGGATAGGGATTGAGTTTCGGCCTGCAGATTCCCTAACATGTGAGCTAAATCAGCTAGGGTTACCTGGCTAAGCTCCATGGCGTTCGGGCGGAAAGAAAAGCTATTCGTTTTGGGCTTCGCGTTCTGTCAGGATCTCACCTGTGTTTCCGCGGGAACGTCATGGAACTGAAGTATGTTCCGCAACTTCTCCCAACCACCTATTGCGCTTGACAGCGTCTAAGCAACAATGGTAATCCGGGGAAGAAGGGAAACAAAACAAGGAAAGAAGGGGAGACAATCCCTCGTCGCAAACCAATCACCACAAGATGTCCTCAAGGAAAAACGTCAAGGCAAAACATAAGGCTGTAGAGAAGAGGGAACATACATTAAGAGACAAAAAACGACACACCAGTTTATAAATGAGTCTATGTTCACTCTTCTTTTACCTAAATGTTCCCTTCTTCTGTTACTGGGTAAATAAAGGAAAGGTGCAGTACAACAGCATCTGTCTACAGCTGTGAAACAAAAAGGAATGTATTTAGAAATGACGGGGTCTGTTGGAGAGAGGCTACTTTATGTTGAAGAAGTGTAACTTGCCCACCTATGCAGTAGACATGGACTGTAACACTGTGAGGAGGGTAAGTTATTATGCAACCAAAAGGTAACCTTATCTTCAGGTGGTAATATCTCACTACTTCCTTGTAGGTAATCCCAGGTAATCCAGAAGGAGAAGTTCTCCGCAATGCCCCGAGCACCCAGATCAGGTAAGTAAGAGGTACATGTAAAAACACAGAAAACATAAAGTACAGCGCAAAGCGCTGTTACCGTAACCACGGTCTTGTAAGCAGCAATGTCTTTTTCTCCCCGATTTCGTAGGATTTACAGGAAACAAGCTGACGGAGGTGCCGAGGAGAGAACGACCCGACTGGAACGTGCAACACGCAATCCCGACGAAGAAGTGAAGGGGCGCGACGAACCGGAAGTGACTCAGGTAGGCAAGCGAGTTCTAAAGCTGGAACGCGAAGCGCAGTTACACGAGGAAGGCCGGGCTTTGAGCTTGCCTGACGCATCCTCGTGCATGCGCGTCTTCGGCTGGGAGCCATCTTTGTAGTCTTTTGGTTCCATCTTGGTGGATCACGGCTCGGCAACCGTGACAGTACACCCCCCCCACAGTCCCCCCTACCGGCTTGGGTTTATCAGGATGCCTTCTGTGAAACGATCGTAACAAGTGAGGGGCGTGTATCTGGCTAACTGGTTCCCATGTTCGTTCCTCAATACCATAACCTTTCCAGTGTATGAGATACTGGAGCCTGCTTCTCACTCTACGTGAATCAACAATAGCTTCAACCTCATATTCAGGCTCATCATCCACTAGTATAGGATCAGGGACATCAGGAAGCCGTGTACCCGGTATCACTGGTTTCAGAAGGGAAACATGGAACACCGGATGGATCTTCATGGAGGCGGGCAGGTCCAGCTTCACCGCCACAGGATTTACTACCTTACATATCTTATATGGGCCTATGTACTTGGGCTTGAATTTGCAAGACCCTCTCAAAGTTAGGTTTTTTGATGACAACCACACCTCGTCCCGCTGTTTGTAGTCTGGCTCTGGGGGTCTGTGAGCATCTGCCCCTTTCTTATAACTAGCCTTGGCCTTATCTAGATTCACTAGTGTTGTCTTGTGTGTGTCTTGTAAAGTTTGCACCAGGTCTACCACTGCTGGAGTAGAACAGGAAGAGAACTGAGGAATAGGCAAAGTCTGTGGGTGATAACCGTAAGTGCAGTAGAAAGGTGTGTGAGCAGTGGAAAAGTGGTAACTGTTGTTATATGAAATGTCAGCTATCCATACTAACTCGTCCCATTCAACAAGAGAGTGTAAGATCTGACATCTGACGTATTGTTCAAAACACTGGTACACCCTCTCTGTCTGTGGGTGGTGACTGGAAGACAGACGTACATCTATTTGCAATAAGGCACACAACCCTCTCCAGAATTTAGAAATGAACTGGGCCCCCCTATCAGATACCAGCACAGATGGGAGCCCGTGTAACCGCACCACTTGTTGGAGAAATACGGAGGCTAATCTTTGTGATGTGGGGAGACTGGACATGGGGATGAAGTGAGCCAGTTTTGTAAACACGTCTACCACCACTAAGAGGGTGGTGTTTCCCCTTGTTGTGCGTGGCAATTCCACTATGAAGTCTAAAGATACGGTATGCCAGGGACAAGGGGGCGTAGGCAAAGGCTGTAACAATCCTGCCGGACTTTGGTGAGAGACCTTCCCCAGGGCACATACATAACATGTCTGAATGAACTGTTTTGTATCCCTTCCCATAGCGGGCCACCAAAAGTATCTCCTTAGGGATTCTAGGGTCTTCTTGTATCCGGGATGTCCTGCAAGAGGATGTGTATGACACCATTCCAGGGCTTGTAATCTTAACTCTTGAGTGGTGAGTACTAAGCCACCCTGAACCTAGGATAAGTCATGCTCTATAGTAATCTCTTGTGTACCCACTGTCTCTTCCATAACTGAGGCTTCTTGAGCCTCCTTGATCTGTTTTAAGAAGTCTTCATCAGAACACAGGGCTCCAATTATCTTTTCTCTGGCTATAATAGGATGTGGTTCATCTAAGACTTCTATAGGTTCATAACCGAAACGGGGCAAAGCATCTGCTTTCCCGTTCTTTTTTCCTGCCTGGAACTGTATAACAGAGTCATAGTCGCTAAAAAACTGAGTCCATCTTAATTGCTGCATGGATAGTGCTCTTGCGGATTTCAAAAATGGCAGATTGCGATGGTCCGTTAGAACCGTTACTGTATGATTAGCTCCCAATAGATACTGCCTCCACTCTTCAAAGACTCTCTTTATGGCCAGTAATTCCTTGTCTCCTATTGGGTAATTTGTTTCGGCTGGCGTCAACTTGCGTGAATAATATGCCACCGGATGTAGCTCTCCTGTTTTGCGATCTGCCTGAGAAAGGACCCCCCCAACTGCCACTTGGAAAGCGTCTGCCTCAACCACATAAGGACAAGAAGGATCAGGATGTCGAAGTATGGGTGCTTGTGTGAAGGCCTTCTTTAGTTTGCTAAAGGCTTCTTCTGCCTCAGGAGTCCAGTGAAACATCATCCCTTTTTTCAACAGTTTGGTGATTGGAGAAGCAAGGTTGGGAAAATTGCAGATAAAACGCCTATAAAAATTGGCGAAGCCAAGAAAACTCTGTGTTTCTTTTACGGTTTGCGGCGCTTGTCAACGATGGATGGCTTCTACTTTCTGTGGATCCATACCAAGTCCCTGTGGGGAGATAACGAATCCCAGGAAGCTTACCTGTTGTGCATGAAAGTGGCATTTCTCCAATTTGCAGTACAAAAGGTTGTTTTGTAACCGTTCTAAGACTCTTTTTACATGGATTTCATGTTCTTGCAAGGACGGGGAATATATTAAGAGGTCATCTATATAAGCTATGACATATTTATCCAGCATATCCTTCAGCACCTCATTGATAAAAAACTGAAAGGCCGAAGGGGCATTACAAAGCCCAAAGGGCATCACTAAATATTCATACAATCCATATTTAGTTCAAAAAGCCGTTTTCCACTCGTCTCCCTCCTTGATGCGCACAAGGTGGTATGCCCCACGTAGATCTATCTTGGTGAATACTCGCGCATCTTTGATCTGATCAAGAAGGGAGGAAATCAGTGGCAAAGGATACCTGTTCTTAATGGTAATCGTATTCAGTGCCCTGTAATCAATGCAGCATCTTAGACCCCCCTCTCTCTTCGGTATAAAGAAGAGAGAAGATGAAGCAGGGGACCTGGAAGGACGGATGAACCCTATTCTCAGCATTTCGTCCAGGTACTCTTGCAAATATACATTCTCCTTTTCCGTTAAGGAATGTACTCTGCTACAGGGTATGCGAGCTCCCGGTTGCAGATCAATTCTGCAGTCATATACTCTGTGTGGGGGAAGGCTAGTGGCTTACATACCATTACATCTAAGGATGAGGCAACCAGTCCCGAATTACCCGAAGTCCTTGTCTCTGGAGACTTCGGGCTAGCTAGTTTTCCGAACGCCTCTGCTTAGGTTTTACGGGGCACTCCCTAAGAAAGTGCCCTTGTTTACCGCAGTACAAGCACAGTTTCTTATCCCTTCGTCTTTGTCTTTCCTCTTCACTGAGGGGTCCTCTTATGCTCCCTATTTGCATAGGCTCGGGTTCTTCCACAGTTTTTGCGAGTTCAGGTTTCCTTTCATGATAAGCAACCCATTTACCTTCTGACCTGCCTCTTTCCCTGGAATGGTGTCATACACATCCTCTTGCAGGACATCCCGGATACAAGAAGACCCTAGAATCCCTAAGGAGATACTTTTGGTGGCCCGCTATGGGAAGGGATACAAAACAGTTCATTCAGACATGTTATGTATGTGCCCAGGGGAAGGTCTCTCACCAAAGTCCGGCAGGATTGTTACATCCTTTGCCTATGCCCCCTTGTCCCTGGCATACCGTATCTTTAGACTTCATAGTGGAATTGCCACGCACAACAAGGGGAAACACCACCCTCTTAGTGGTGGTAGACGTGTTTACAAAACTGGCTCACTTCATCCCCATGTCTAGTCTCCCCACATCACAAAGATTAGCCTCCGTATTTCTCCAACAAGTGGTGCGGTTACACGGGCTCCCATCTGTGCTGGTATCTGATAGGGGGGCCCAGTTCATTTCTAAATTCTGGAGAGGGTTGTGTGCCTTATTGCAAATAGATGTACGTCTGTCTTCCAGTCACCACCCACAGACAGAGAGGGTGAACCAGTGTTTTGAACAATACGTCAGATGTCAGATCTTACACTCTCTTGTTGAATGGGACGAGTTAGTATGGATAGCTGAAATTTCATATAACAACAGTTACCACTTTTCCATTGCTCACACACCTTTCTACTGCACTTACGGTTATCACCCACAGACTTTGCCTATTCCTCAGTTCTCTTCCTGTTCTACTCCAGCAGTGGTAGACCTGGTGCAAACTTTTCAAGACACACACAAGACCACACTAGTGAATCTAGATAAGGCCAAGGCTAGTTATAAGAAAGGGGCAGATGCTCACAGACCCCCAGAGCCAGACTACAAACAGGGGGACGAGGTGTGGTTGTCATCAAAAAACCTAACCTTGAGAGGGTCTTGCAAATTCAAGCCCAAGTACATAGGCCCATATAAGATATGTAAGGTAGTAAATCCTGTGGCGGTGAAGCTGGACCTGCCCGCCTCCATGAAGATCCATCCGGTGTTCCATGTTTCCCTTCTGAAACCAGTGATACCGGGTACACGGCTTCCTGATGTCCCTGATCCTATACTAGTGGATGATGAGCCTGAATATGAGGTTGAAGCTATTGTTGATTCACGTAGAGTGAGAAGCAGGCTCCAGTATCTCATACACTGGAAAGGTTATGGTATTGAGGAACGAACATGGGAACCAGCTAGCCAGATACACGCCCCTCGCTTGTTACGATCGTTTCACAGAAGGCATCCTGATAAACCCAAGCCGGTAGGGGGGGACTGTGGGGGGGGGGTGTACTGTCACGGTTGCGAGCCGTGATCCACCAAGACGGAACCAAAAGACTACAAAGATGGCTCCCAGCCGAAGACGCGCATGCGCGAGGATGCGTCAGGCAAGCTCAAAGCCCGGCCTTCCTCGTGTAACTGCGCTTCGCGTTCCAGCTTTAGAACTCGTTTGCCTACCTGAGTCACTTCCGGTTCGTCGCGCCCCTTCACTTCTTCATCGGGATTGCGTGTTGCACGTTCCAGTCGGGTCGTTCTCTCCTCGGCGCCTCCGTCAGCTCGTTTCCTGTAAATCCTACGAAATCGGGGAGAAAAAGACATTGCTGCTTACAAGACCGTGGTTACGGTAACAGCGCTTTGCGCTGCACTTTATGTTTTCTGTGTTTTTACATGTACCTCTTACTTACCTGATCTGGGTGCTCGGGGCATTGCGGAGAACTTCTCCTTCTGGATTACCTGGGATTACCTACAAGGAAGTAGTGAGATATTACCACCTGAAGATAAGGTTACCTTTTGGTTGCATAATAACTTACCCTCCTCACAGTGTTACAGTCCACGTCTATTGCATAGGTGGGCAAGTTACACTTCTTCAACATAAAGTAGCCTCTCTCCAACAGACCCCGTCATTTCTAAATACATTCCTTTTTGTTTCACAGCTGTAGACAGATGCTGTTGTACTGCACCTTTCCTTTATTTACCCAGTAACAGAAGAAGGGAACATTTAGGTAAAAGAAGAGTGAACATAGACTCATTCATAAACTGGTGTGTCGTTTTTGTCTCTTAATGTATGTTCCCTCTTCTCTACAGCCTTATGTTTTGCCTTGACGTTTTTCCTTGAGGACATCTTGTGGTGATTGGTTTGCAACGAGGGATTGTGTCCCCTTCTTTCCTTGTTTTGTTTCCCTTCTTCCCCGGATTACCATTGTTGCTTAGACGCTGTCAAGCGCAATAGGTGGTTGGGAGAAGTTGCGGACCATTCTTCAGTTCCATGACGTTCCCGCGGAAACACAGGTGAGATCCTGACATTTTGGCTGCAATCGGCAGACATGAGATAGGTCGGTAGTTCTTGACCTCCAAGGGATCAAGGGCTGGCTTTTTCAAAATTGGTCTAATGCAGGCTTTTTTCCAGGCCGACGGATAAATCCCCGACTCAACTACTTGGATTAAGAGGGGAGTTAGGTGTCTACTAATAGCCCCGTAAACTAAATGCATAACGGCCGGTGGGCACGGATCCTTCGGGGACCCTGATTTAGTAGATAGCAGGATTTTGTCAACTTCGTTTGGAGTAAGTGCGCTGAATCTGTTAAAATGAGGGTGCAACGTCTTATCCTCCATTACTGTATTCAGGCCAATTTCATTTACCTGCATACTGTTACGAAGGTCGTCATTGATCAATTGGACCTTCGTCTGGAAAAAGTTCGCCATTTTATTACAGAAAGCGTGGTCTGGTCTGAATAAGGTACTCTGTTGTGGTTTAGATAGCAATTGAATAGATTTAAAAAGCTCCTTAGAGGAGTTGTTAGCTGCCTCTATTTTTGCGGTATAGTAGGCAGTTTTTGCTTGTATGATAGCTAGGCCTGGGCGGAAAACTACGCTACGCTCGCATAGTTTGCGTAGTTTGCGCAACTACGCGCTACGCGAATTGCACGTAGCGCAGTGCAAAAACACGTAGCGTAGCGGGCATTTTTTGCTTGCTCGCGGTCCTCAACATCAAGTTGGCGACAGCGAGCGAGCAAAATGACATCCCGGCGAGACTTTTTCCTCGTTTGCGATCAACAACATCAAGTTGCCGATCGCGAGCGTGGAAAATAAACCTCCCGGCGAGATTCTCAACGCGGGGAGGTCAGGTTTCTCATTGCGAGTGGTCGCGTATGCTCGCGACCGCTCGCGATGAGAAACTACCAGTCCGCGTTGACAAAACTGCCGCTTGAGTACAAATCTACTCGAGCGGCAGAAAACGACCGCTTGCACTGTGCAAGATGCCGTTTGCAATGATTGCACAGTGCGGACAAGCATCCGGGACTGTGCAATCATTGCGAACAGCATTTCCTACCGCACTACGCAGTTCGCGTAGTGCTATGCGTAGCTCGCGTAGTGCGAAGTGCACTTCGCGTAGCTACGCGTAGCGCTACTACGTGAACTACGCCCAGGGTTAATGATAGCCTCTTTGTATTGATGAAGTGCTATATTATAGGCGGATTTATGCTCTCTACTATAGTCAGTTCTCCATAAGCGTTCAGATTTCCTACATATGGCTTTCAGTCTTTTCAGCTCAGGACCATACCAAGGCGATGTCGCCTTGGATCTTCTTATTCTGATAACTTTCTCGGGCGCCACCTTATTTGCTGCCGTAACTATCCAGTTATCGAACTGGATGGCAGCCTCATTATTATCAGCGGCCTGTAAGGGAGGGCTGCAGTTTAGGGCCTGCTCTAACTCTATCCATTGGACTTTGTTCCACCGTCTAATTTTTATACTAGCTAGTTTATTTGCGACAGGCTGGTGGGGCTGTATAACCTTGATGTTGAAATATATCACCATGTGGTCAGTCCAGGGCAGCGGACCCGTTTTAATTATCATGACATCCGTATTGTTGGCAAAAATGCTGTCAAGTGTGTGGCCAGCAGAATGTGTAGGTCCCACCACATTTTGAAAAAGGCCATAACCTGCTAGACTATCAAGTAGCCTATTGGTGTCAGAGTTATTATTGAGTTCCAACTGATAGTTGAAGTCACCCAAAATAATGAGCGAATTGGAGTCTGTGCAGGATTCAAGTAATGTGTGTAGGGCTTGTGTGAAAGGGGCTCTGGGACCAGGCGGCCTATAAAGAAGTATGCCATGTAGAGTGAAGGTGTTATTAATTTTCAGTACGAAGCGCATTGCCTCTGCAGGTAGCTGTGATATAGACTCTACGTGCACCTTTAAGTGATCGCGAGAGATTATCTCTATGCCCCCTCCTATGTTTCCTACCCTATCTTGACTAACCACAGAATATCCAGCCGGTAGCGCAATATTCCAGTCTGGGTCCGAGGCCTGGTTAGTCCACGTCTCTGTCAGGAATACCAGGCCCGGCGCGGAGACCTGGAGCAGGCATTCTAGTTGATACTTATGTCTGCCCATGGATCGCGTATTGAGCAAAATGCATTTAAGCTGTTGTTCATTCCTTAACCCTCCGATGCCGCTTAGATAATTAGCGCTGTCAAATCTGTTAGCCAAGCCTTTAGTAGGAGTCTCCGCAGTTCCCATCTCACCAGTATTGGTGTCTAGGTTTTTTGTGAACCGAAAACCACAGTCAACACAATTAAATTAATCGTAATCCTCCCTCATAATGCAAGCTTTAGGAGAGCAACACTCACCTCTCCTAAGCGCCAATAGCTGGGATCTAGCGAGGATTTGGGGCACAAAACTGCCAGGGTTTCTGGCACTGGGTGCGCTCCGGGCGCTGACGGGCGCAGACGGGCTTGCCTTTGGCGCGCGCTTTAGCGCGATCGCGCCAGCGTGCTTTTTATGCCCAGGCTGAAAAACTAGAACGCTGACCCAAGAACACACTGCGGCCCCGCTCTTACATACGGGGACCGCAAGGTCAGTGTAAAATAGTGTGGCAGTAAAGCTTTTTTTTAAAACAAGATATTGCAAAGGTGCAGTTTTTAAAAACAGGTTAAAAAACGATGAACAAACAATTTAACGTGGCATTTACAAATCAGGCAAACCGCACACGTACTGGTGCTAGAGGCTAGACCCCTCGTAACTCACGCTGCGCGGTCGCGCCAGCGTGCTTTTTATGCCCAGGCTGAACAACTAGAACGCTGGCCCAAAAACACAGTGTGGCCCCGCTCTTACATACGGGGACCGCAAGGTCAGTGTAAAATAGTGTGGCAGTAAAGCTTTTTTTAAAACACGATATTGCAAAGGTGCAGTTTTTAAAAGCAGGTTAAAAAACGATGAATAAACAATTTAACGTGGCATTTACAAATCAGGCAAACCGCACATGTACTGGTGCTAGAGGCTAGACCCCTCGTAACTCAATTCACGACAGTGCATGCCTATATTTTCCCTGCAGCCATTTCTGATAATATGTATGTAAATGTGTGATGTTCAAAATATATATATATATTACCTACTGGCGGTCACCAGTAGGTAGTTATAGTTAGGACCTCGTTTCTATTCAAAAAGCGGTTTTTGTTTTCCCAATAACTTTGGCGTCGTTTGACGAATCTTCGCGAAACTAGTGGGGCACTCCGGGCAGCTCCTGTCTTGAAAGTTTCGGGGTGATTTGTCAAGCGGGGGCTGAGAAAAAAGGGGGGTCCCAAAAACGCGTTTTCCCCATGTTAATTTCCATAGGAAACTTTAGACAAAGCTACAGCCCGAACTGCTGAACGGAATTACACCAAATTTGGCAAAAAGGTAGGTCTTGGTTCAGAATGAGCCCTTTTTGTTAAATGGTGTAAATCCGTTCAGTAGTTCCTGAGAAATTAGAAAAATAAAAAATATCAATATCTGAGCACCGAGGAGGGTTCGCGAACCCTCCCGGGCACGAGCTGCACTCTGATTGGCTGCCAACACTCCAAACCAGGAAGTGTTGGCAGCCATCTTGTGACTCGGTAACTGAGTCACAAGAAAAGAGTGGAAAAAACGTTGAAAAAGAAGAAAAGGGGGCAGGGTAGAAACACCCTGACCCCCTAGGCCTGCTCAGGGGGTCCCACAAGGACCCCCAGGGCGAAAAAAAACATTTTTTTTTTAAACGGCAGAATTCGCGTTGGGGTCGCGAATCCTGCCGTGAAAATTTAAAAAAAACGAAGCGCGGGCTCCCGCATTCGTTCTTGTTAAGCCCCCGGGTGGGCCAGGTCCCGGGGGCATTCACCAAATAATTTGCGGGGGCCTGTGGGGCCCCTGCAGCCCCAGGGACCGCCACCTCCCCGGGGCTAATATGAATGTATGCGGGGGCACTCAGGACACAAGTGGACTTCATCGCCCCACCAACAGTGCGCCAAGAAGCGTGTTTGCAGAGTGGTGTCAAAAGGGGGCGTGGCCTCGGACCACCTCTCTGCAACCCAGCTCTGTGGCGCATATTGGAGGTACCTGGTGGGCTAGTTGGCCCCCAGGGACCCTCAGTATTCAAGGGGAATTAATTCCCCAACTAACAACGCGCCAGGGGGCGCGTTTGCAGAGTGGTGGGGAAAGGGGGCATGTCCTTTGTCCACCTCTCAGCAATCCCACTGTGTGGTGCTTACTGGAGGTAAGACGTAGGCTAGTTGGCCCCTAAAGGACCCCCAGCAGCGAAGGGGACTTCAATCCCCATCCAGGAGCGTGCCAGTGAACGTGTTTGCAGAGTGGTGGGCAAAGGGGGTGTGGCCTGCTATGAGAACTTAGCAATCCTGCTGTGTGGGACTTACTGGAGGTAATAGGAGGGGTAGTTGGCCCCCAAGGTTGTCGTTGGTGGCCAACTACCCCTCTTGTTATCTGCAGTAAGTCCCACACAGTGGGATTGCTAAGACGTCTAAGGAGGACATGCCCCCCTTTCTCCAACACTCTGCAAACACGCCTCCTGGCAGACTACGGGATGGGGGATGAAGTCCAATTTACTTCGGAGGGACTTTGGGAGCCAAGAAGCTCTCTTGGTACCTTTTCTAAGTCCTATGCAGCGGAATTCCTGAGCACTGGTCGGAGGCCCAGCACCCTTTCTCCACCACTCTGCAAATGTGACTACTACTTAAAGAAGCGTCTTTCTGCACCTCTGACTTTGAGGTAGTTTTAATCCCCCTGCCCTACTATGTACTAGGGCCTTACAGAGGAGGTCATGCCAATCACAGGGGTACCCCAACGCATAGTGTTCCCTAGTGTATGTAGGTGTTTTCACTGTATTCTAAGTGTCTTTTAGCATAGCACTGGGTCTAGGCCTGGTTAGTCAGAGTCAGTTACCACCAGTACCCGTCAGCAAAAAGTTGGGGGCACAGGATGACTTTGCAACAAGGCCTCTTTCTGCTCTTCTGTTGGTTCTTTGTGCACATCTCTTGCTTCTTTCTGCACCTTTCTTCGTCTTTCTGGACTTCTGTTGCCTCTTTCTGCATTTCTGTTGCTTCTTTCTGCGCCTTTCTGCCTCTTTCTGCACATGTCCTACCTCTGTAGGCATAGTTAGAAATTAGCATTTAAAAAACCTTTGAAATTCACTGAAAAAACCATAGGTTTCAGGGACGTTAAAGTTAGAAATTAGCATTTAAAAAACCTTTGAAATTCACTGAAAAAACCACAGGTTTCAGGGACGTTATAGTTAGAAATTAGCATTTAAAAAACCTTAGAAATTCACTGAAAAAACCACAGGTTTCAGGGACGTTATAGTTAGTTGGACATTTCACTCGTACAAAACCAGTGAAATTCGGACGTTATAGTTAGTTCAGCTAACTATAACTCGCGCCCCCGCAATGCACTGCTGATGACGTCACATATTACATCACTCATGACATGGTCAGTGACATCACTGATGACATCTCAAATGACATCACTGATGACATCACTGATGACATCATCCACGTGATAATCTGATGCATCTTCTCACACCCTAATATAACCTTTGATACAGCCACTCTAAATTACAGACTGCCATTCTCAAAACCATAGACACTCCAACACCAATAACTACATACCCACTCACTGATTCTTAGGTCTACCCACACATCCACTCACTCACCAATACAGTCAGTCATACTTCCGGTCACTCATCAGTGCAGGTCTATCATATGCACTCATATACCTATATAGACACTCACACACCGCCAATCATCCATAGAGTTACTCACACACCTAGTCAGTCATGCAATGAATTAATCAGACTCCCATTTACTTACCTATACAGTTATACACACACCACCTCACTTACTCACATAGATACTAACACATACTTACACTCTTATACAATCACTGATACAAGCACACACTCATCCATACAGCCACTCTCACAATCACTCACTCTCACATACAGTCATTTATATACTCCAACACTCACATATACTGCCTTTCACATATGTAGTTACTCACACATGTACTACTTAGACATCCATTCACTCACCAACACACCCATACACACACTCACCCACCCATACAGTCCATCACAGATGCACTCTTGAACCCATACACCCAGTGAATCATCCACTCACACATCTATGCACAGAGTCACACATCCCCCACCTACCCACACAGACAGTCAGGCAGCCATACAAATAGTCAGACAACCAATCAATAATTCATATAGACACTCATTTAGCTACTCACCAACCCATGCAACCGCTTACACACCAACTGACAGACTGATACAGACATTTACACAGTTTAGTCACTAACCCATGCATTCAGTAAGACACGTTTAATCACTCACTTATACAGACACTTACGCACCTAGTAAATCATCCATTCAGACACTTATACACCCACTCATTCTTCAATACACCTTGGCATATATATATATAAAACCTATTTAAACTTTACAGAAACACACATTCACTGGATGATGTCATCAGTGATGTCATTTGAGATGTCATCAGTGATGTCATCAGTGATGTCACTGACCATGTCATGAGTGATGTAATATGTGACGTTCTCAGTAGTGCATTGCGGGGCCGCGAGTTATAGTTAGCTGAACTAACTATAATGTCCGAATTTCACTGGTTTTGTACGAGTGAAATGTCCAACTAACTATAACGTCCCTGAAACCTGTGGTTTTTTCAGTGAATTTCTAAGGTTTTTTAAATGCTAATTTCTAACTATAACTTCCTGAAACCTGTGGTTTTTTCAGTGAATATATATATATATATATATATATATATATATATATATATATATATATATATATATATATATTACCTACTGACAGTTGCCAGTAGGTAGTTATAGTTAGGATGTAGTTTCCATAGGAAGAGCTTTTTTTCATTTGCCAATAACTTTGGCGTCATTTGACGAATCTTTGTGAAATTTTCAAAACTAGTTTGATGCTCAGTTCAGCTGCTGTCTTGAAAATTTCGGGTTGATCCATCAAGCAGAGGCAGAGAAAAAGGGGGTCGCAAAACGCTTTTTCTCCATGTTAGTTTCCGTAGGAATCTTTAGACACAGCTACAGCCCGAACTGCTGAGTGGAATTACACTAAATTTGGCAGAAAGGTAGCTCTTGGTCCAGAAAGCGACCTTTTATGTTAAATGGTGTAAATCCGTTCAGTAGTTGCTGAGAAATTTAAAGAAATTCCCAGTTGTATATATAGGGACATGGTGGATCGGCGACCCCTCCCGATCTCGTATTGAGATCTGATTGGCTGCCAACAGTTCAGACCAGGAAGTGTTGGCAGCCATCTTGTGACTCGGTTGAACCGAGTCACGAGAAAAAACGTAAAAAGAAAGAAAAGGGGGCAGGGTAGAAACACCCTGACCCCCTAGGCTTCTTGGGGGGTCCACAGGGACCTTACAGGGCCAAAAAAGCATATTTTTAAAAACAAAATTAGTCGGGAGTTGCGCTGGATACGCAACTCTTACAAAATTGAAAAAAAATGTACAAAATAAAATTGAAAAAAACAAAGCATGGTCTCCCGCGCTTTGTTAATTATAGGCCCCCAGGTGGGCCAGGTCCATGGGGTTTTATTAAAATATAGGAGCGGGGGCACACAGGGACCCCCTCGTTGGGCTGTTCAAAGCCCCGGGGACTGCCACCTTCCCGGGGCAGTCAGATAATTATATGCAGGGGAGCCTTGCGGCTCACCCGCTACCCCGGGGGCCACCATCTCCCCTGGGCTTCAATGACAAATAATGTGTGGGTTGCATGGCCCCCCGCAACCACGGGGACCCCACCTCCCTATGGCACATATATTCTTTTAAAAAACAAAATGCGGGGAGGCCCTATGGCCTCCCCCAGAGCCCCGGGGACCGCCACCTCCCCGAGGCACAGAAAGACAACAATGAAGGGAGTCTGTTAGGGACCCCCAGCACCGGGGACCACCACCTCCCCGGGGCTAAGTTAGCATTGGAGGGGGGCCATGTGGCCCCCCTCGTGGAGCCCTATATGGCCCTGGGGACTGCTACCCCCCAGGGCCGACTCCAGCAATGTCCCGGGGTGCCCACCCCCGGGATATTGCAGTTTGCTATGGCTTGGCGGGAACACCGTCCCGCCAAGCCTAAGAAAACTCTCTGCTTTCAGAAAGCAAAAGCAGAAAATGCTCTCGTTTGCTGAAAGCAGAGCATGTCTGTTTCCCTGCCCATTGTCAAGTGAGCAGGGAAACAGACACTTTGCTTTTGGACACAGAGAGCAGCTTCCTGGATCCCAAAGCAATGCCAGCTCCCACAGGAGGCAGGGAGCCGGCAGGGGCTGTTGAGGCCTTCAGGCTTCCCGGGCGGTCGCCCACGTAGTGGGCAGGCCCTGGGGGGTTGGGTCCTCATGGCCAAAATCGGCTCGGAGAGGGGGGACATGCTGGCCCCCCTCCCCAATTTTAGAAAAAAAGTATGAAGGCCTGGGGAGGGGGGCCACGTGGCCCCCTCCCCTTTTTTTTTAAACATATATAAAAGCCTGTCCCCAGGAGATGGGGTCCCCCTGGGCCGAAATTGCCATCAGGAGGGGGACCGCGCGGCCTCTCTCCCGTTTAAAAAAAATAATTTAAAAACGGAGCAGGCCCTGGGGATGGGGTCCACGGGCCAAAAATGGCCCAGGGAAGTGGGGTTCCTTCATTTAAAAAAAATATGAAAGGCCAGGCCCCAGAGGATGGGGGTCCCTGGGGCTGAAATTGGCCTGGAAGAGGGGCAGCACAGCCCCCCTCCCATTTAAAAAAAATTAAAGAGGGGCAGGCCCTCGGGGATCGGGTCCCGGGCCAAAAACAGCCCAGGAAAGGGGGGCCACGAGGCCCCCTTCCTAGAATTTTTTGTAAAAAGTGGCAACTCACCAGGAGGCGCCGCCCCCTTACTCCACCACTCTGCAAGCGCGCCTTCTGGCGCGCTGCTGTTTGGGGGATGAAGTCCCCTTCGCTTGTGAGGGTCCTTTAGGGCCAACAAGGCCTCTTGTTACCTCCAATAAGCCCCACACAGTGGGATTGCTGAGAGGTGGTCGGAGACCACACACCCTTTCTCCACCACTCTGCACATGCGCCTCTCAGCGCATTGCTGGTGGGGGGATGAGGTCCCCTTGCCTCCTGAATACTTCAGGACTAAAGTGGATTTCTTCCCCCGACCAGGAGTGCGCCAGGAGGCGCGTTTGCAAAGTGGTGGAGAAAGGGGGCCTAGCCTCTGACCACCTCTCAGCATTCCAGCGGTGTGGGTCTCACTGGAGGTAAAAGGAGGGCTAGTTGGCCCCCAAGGACTCTCAAGAGCCCAGGGAACTTCAACCACCAACTAGTAGAGCGCCAGGAGGTGCTTTTGCAGAGTGGTGGACAAAGGAGGCGTGGCCACTGAAAACCTCTCAGCCAACCCACTGTGTGGGACTTGCTGGAGGTAACAGGAGGGCTAGTTGGTCCACAAGGACCCTCAATAGCCAAGGGGACTCAATACCCTACTAGAAGTGCACCACGAAGTGCATTTGCAGAGTGGTGGAGAAAAGGTGCATGGCCTGGCCTCCTACCAGGTCTCAGCAATCCCGCTGTGCGGGATTTACTGGAGGTAACAGGAGGGGTAGTTGGCCCCCAAAGACGTCCTTGGGGGCAAACTATCCCTCCTGCTATCTCCAGTAAGTCCCACACAGTGGGATTGCTAAGAGGTCTTCAGAGGCCACGCCCTCTTTCTCCACCACTCTGCAAACGCCTCTCGCAGTGCTCTATTGGTTGGGGCATGAAGTCCACTTTCCTCCTGAGGGACCTTGGAGGCCAAGAAGCCCTCCTAGTACCTCCTGTAAGTCCTACACAGCGGGATTCCTGAGAGCTGGTCGGAGGCCCAGTCCCCTTTCACGTTTTAGTTAGGGTCAGATTTCACTAGTACAAAACCAGTGAAATTCAGCCGTTATAGTTAACTGAGCTAACTATAACTATAATTTTCACCCCCCGTAGTGCCCTGCTTATGACCTCACATATTACATCTCTCATTACATGGTCAGTGAAATCACTGATGACATCACTGAAGACATCCCAAATCCTTTCTACCTAACTTTCACCTATCTGATTGCATATCTAGATGTCAGTAATTACTCCCATTGCTAAGCAGAGCTTTCTTTAACTGAGAACTCTTACTTGTGCAAATGAGACTATAACAAACTTCACAAGTGTTGGCATTTGATTGCATACAGGTGTGTTCAATATTTAGTTTAGGAGTGGTTTGTGTACATTAGTGTGAAGGTAAGTTGTGTTTGATGTTGGGAGTTTTTTGTTAAGTTTGATGTGTTTGGTGTGTGTGCCAAAGGACTATCATATTTTTCTTTTAGTAGGTGGTCTATTGCCCATTTTTCGACCATAGTAAGGCACTATGTGTGCATCAAAATCACAGAACGTAAATATGGGGCAGTGTTTTGTTAATGAGAGAGTGGTGAATTAATGCTGAGTTTATTAGAGTGTTTCTATGGTCTGTACTTCTGTGGTGAGTGGCAATTTGATTGGCTTGGTAGTGTTTTTTTCCGACTATTAGACATTGGTGCTATGTTGTGTGCGTGAATGCGTAAGGGTTTTTTCTCTCTAACGAGTACTGTCTGAGGATGATCATTTAAAGCTATGTCTGGCTTGAAGGTGCATGACAATATGTTGAATGTAAAGGGATGTTGGGAATCCGATGCCAACCTGATTATGCCACATTATTGTACTTCAGACATATTTTGGGTGCACTTGATAAAAACTGTCTATAGTGCATTGATTGCTAGTGCATATGCAGTATCTAGCTATATTGAAGCGTGCATCACGCAAAGGGCTTTCAATGTCTGATCCCTGTCAAAATCCCTGGATCACCCGCTTTCCTGATTTGTAGCTGTCATAACATATCATTTCATTTCTATTTTGAACCAATCAAGTGCGCTCTCTTTCCCTGGTACAAATCAGTGTCTCCCACAAAATTTTCCTTCTGCCCAAAGAATCTTGTAAACTCCTTTTGCATAGGACGCTAGCTGCTGCATGCTGTATAGGAAGCACAGTTTCGAAACAAGAGGCACTTTACTTCCTGCCAATCCCCAGAGCACCTCCGATGGTCCCTTAGACACCACCCAGCTCAAGCCCAGTCACCACCTCAGACCTTTCACCTTAGTCCTTATATAGCCTTTGCTTGCCCAAAGATCCTGTCCGCTGGGCTATAAAAACCCTCTCTGCTGGACCCCTTTATCTTCCCCATCCTACTCCAATCCAACACTGAACAAGCCTTCAAAAGTCATACACTAGTCCTCAGAGCTCTGGCTAGTACTGAGATATGTCACACAGTACCAAAGTCTATCAAAGAGGTTGCAAAGCCCATCAAACCAAAAAATAACAAAATAGAGACCTCCACTGGTAGACCAGAGTATCTCTGCCAGACTTAGAAACATCTAAGTAGAATATTACCAGAATCCCAAAGACATATCCACCACAGCAGACAACCCAGACTGGGTATCTGCCTGCACCCAGAAATTCTTAATGTACCCTCTAAAACGCTGTCAAGAACCATGTTCAGCACATTTTAGAGTCTCTCGCTTTTATCCCCAGCAAAAAGATCCAGTTGTCATTTGGATGGTATCAGGTAGTTCATAGATGACAGCAGCCACCACACCAGGTTCCATAATAGCTGACCATATCACTTACAGTTTATCCAAGCCAGCTCCCTAAGGCTCACAGTGGCACCGGGACATAGAGGCCTAAGGGTCCCACTGAGCCCTGATTATTGCTGTATGTTATCATTCAAACAGCAACCAAGGTGCCCATTTTTTTCCTTGCACTGCGGCCCATGACACACTGGCTATGCTAGTTGGCGTGAGGTCAAATCTGGTCTCCTTGAAGTGCTTAAGATACGTGAAATAACAGTATAACATGGCCTTTCATCTACAATTATCTTTCCTTTTGAGGAGCTTACTGCCATCTGATTCTCTGTTTCTCCAAAAGTGGTAGTTGGTTCCTCATTGTTAGGAGATTGAGGAAGACTGAATTTCTGCACCCCCTTTCTGCCCCTCCATGTAGTTCAGTCAGTGCTGGCTCAATGAATCAGGTAGGGTGTGGTGCCAGTATGAGAACAGTGAAGAGATGTATTAGGCTGACAAGATACAATGTGTTTGGAGAAGCGTTTAAATATATAGAGAAATAATGTTTAAATAATGTGCAAAGCTAATGAGACTTAAACATGAATTTCATGCAAAATTGCACTAGGCAATCATACTTAAACGTGCTAGGCCTAATATGCTGAGACACTGCCACATTAAAGTTAATAGAGCTAGGAAATTGTAAATTCAGCATTTAAACTTGATCTTGACCTTTTAAACAGACTTGTTTTTTCCAATGAATAGTTGTTGTGCAAAATCTTTTTCTTTGGATTTATACAGATGTTTCAACTTCCAAAAATACCATTGTTAGCAAATGAATAAACTTATTTAGAAGGTTAGAAATTAAGTTTACACTTGGGAATGTAGGCTTCAATCAGAGAGTAAATCATGAGAAAATAAGACATAGTTGTGGTTTTATAAGTTGCTATCTCAAGAATATGGTGTTCCTGTGAGAAGACAGGGAGTGAAAGCGTTCCCATGGGTGCACTGGAAGCTAATTGGTTGACAGAAGAGAGAAGAAGCTACAGGAAGATTGAAACAATATTCTTGTCTATCTATAATAGTGTGTGTTCCTACAGTTGGCCTTACAAATCCATCCATGCACCCCATTTTCCCTATCCCTTCACACTTATCTACGCTGCTCTTAGACTACTGAGGGACATATTTCCAATAGAATGGTGGAGAGCGGCGTTAAGCCAAAACTGCTAACGCTGCACACCGCCATTCTGAAAATGCAGGGATGCATCGTAAATATGGCGCACCCCTGTGTTTTCACTGGTGCTGGCGCTAAATTCAGCTGCCTAGCGCCAACGCAGGTGTCCCTTCCTGCACATAAGCAATAATTCATGGCGATTTGCTGTTTCTATGTGTGTTGTACAATGCAGCACACATAGAAACAGCAAAACCGAGGAGAAATTAGTTATTTCTCCTCGTTTCTCCATGTTAAGACCAGGTTTTTTTGGTCTTCATTCTGGCACTGCCCTTTATTTACGCCACCCTTAAAATTCGAGGACAGCGTCAAAAAGCAATGGATGTTGCGATGGAATGCCCACCACAACACCCATTGCCCGCCCCTTTCACTCTAAGTGCTGCGTGAAAGGCGGTCATATTCACAAGGCGGCGTTAAGCCATGTTAAGTGACTTAACGCCACCTTGTAAATATGGTGAAGGGTTTATCACCACAGGAACATCACAAAAAGCGACATTCCTGTGGCGATAAACTCTTGTATATATGCCCCTGAGGGTCTTGCACCCCTCTTTAGGAGAAGTTCTTTATTGATTGACTCTTGACTTATTAAGCTGACTTTTAATGCAGAAGCTGTATGCTTTATCTCAATGTCAGAACTCTTTATGGGGCTCTCGGACTGACACTTTTTCCTTCTCATTCTTAGAGTAGGGATTTTCTTTCCTTTATGGAACATGCTTAAAGCACTTTATTGCAATTTTTTTTACTTCTAATGAGATTCTTATAACTGAAATGAATGAGAATTAACTTGTGATTTTAATAAAGATGACTTACTAAAAATTTGAATAATGAAACACTTTAACTCACAACAAACTCTCTTTATTGCCCGATATAGATAGAAATTGTGATCATTTATTGTGATGTATAGCTCCTGTTCTTCTCTAAAACAACTATAGAGATCCATCAACCTGGATAGAAAAATAAGACAGCAGGGTTTGGCCGATGATAGAAAACAGTAACTCTGTTTGAAACCATCCCTGCTCTAGCAGGCTTGATTCAAAAAGAAATTCATTATTTTGATAGAGACTTATAGCCACAGATTCCTCACCTTTTGAATATTCCCCGGGTGTCAGACTGGATCCTCAAAGTTTTCCATAGTACCTCTGCACTCCGGAAGGTAGAGCAGTGTGGCTCCTCACTGATGACATTTGGCTCCGGGGCTTATATAGGTACTACTCCTGCGCGCTGCAGTCTGTTCCGTTCTTTCTGTAAAACCAAACACAGATCCGGAGCTTCTTCTCATCCCTAAGAGACCCTTACCTCGATTTTTCTCTGACACAAAAAATGCTTTTAGTGTGCAAGAGATGTCACATCCTAAGATGACAGGTTTTAAACCCTGTAAGGACTGTCGCAAACAGATGTCTGTGACAGATCATCACCACAAATGACTGTGATGTCTGGGGTTGGGCTGAAACTCCAAGACCTTAGGAGAATGCGTATGGATGTACCTGAAGGTCATCAGGGAACACAAGGTGAAACTTTATGTCACCAAGTACAAGAAGATGCAGCATTAGGACCGCTCCAAGACCAAGGCTCGATCCTGATACTGCTCCCGTTCCTGGAGCTGACGGACACGCTCTATAGGCCAGTCTTCATTGCACTCCAAGTCCTCCGGTAGGCATATAAAACACAATAAGTTGAAGCTGAGTTCAGTTCCTACTCACCATTCCCACTACCCTGACGAAGTGCGTGGGTGGTGCCAACAGTCTTGTTACCGCTCTCGAAAGTTAGCCAACTTCAGAGCTGATTCCATAGCTGGTTCTGGCACAACCCAAGTTTCTGAGGCCTTCAGCCATGCCGTGCCAGATCGAAGAGTTCCAGTTAGCTATGCTCCGGCTGCTCTGATCTCTACTGACTATCTTTGGAATGCGTTCATGTTCCACAGAGCCTTGAGACCTTCCACCTGGACTACCATTGGGGATTCACCCTTGGCGCCAGCTGGACTCTCTGAGCCACTTGTCTCGGCACTAGTTGCGATGATGCCCTCTGCCCCCAAACCCACATCAGGCTGGGTATATTGATGCTGATGCCAACCTCGCCTCTTGAGGAGGTGGTTCTGATTCACCTCTCCAGCTTCAAATCAACACTGGTCCAAATCCAACTGTCACAGCACCCGAATCCGAATGAGGCACCACCCCCTGCACTTGAACTTCCACATGGCAGACACCATTCATTGCATTCCCTCTCCGGCACTGACTCTGACAAAGACTATGACCAGAGTGATGAGTTCGCTCACCCATATACAGAGGATATTTGGTATGAGGTCCTGCAGGAGGCTAGTGGGCTAGATATATCCCAAGAGATATCTGTTTTGTCCCCTCCTGGCCCAGCCACAGAAGAACCTGCCTCCTACCCTATGGTTATGCTTGGTGCAGCTCAAGTCCTTGACCTCCAGTTCCACAGCATAGAGGTGAAAGCTAACATGCTCACTGAGGTCCTACAACTGTGCCAAACTACTGCAGATCACCTCCACCCTTTCAATGAGGCCTTGACACTCTCCTAGGGGCCTTGGCCAAGCCTTGTACTAACAGTCCAGTTAACAAACATATTGTCAGGTGCCATCGCCCTGTCCCAGGTGACCTGGCCGTTTTTTCACAGCAACCTTCTCTAGAAAGCCTCGTGGTGCAGACTTCCACCAGCCACCAACCCCAACCATTTTCCTACCACACCCCCTGACAGGGAATCAAAGCAAGTGGAGACCTTTGGTTAACGCCTCTTCTCATCAGCCAGTTTGGCCCTGTGATGTAACAACATCTCCAGTTTGTTGGGCCATTACACTCATGCCCTTTGAGACTCGGTGGCACAAGTTCTCCCTGCTGCACAGGAAGACCTTCACCTGTTTCTTTCACAGGTAACCAAAGATGGTCATGATAGGGACAAGTTCCCAATTCAATTGGACACTTCCAACTCATTTAGGTGAGCTATAGGCACTACTGTTGCCATTCGTCGCCATGCGTGGCAGCGATCAACTGGGGTCTCAGACAATATCCATCCTCCCTGATGGACATGTCGTTTGATGGGACTCACCTACATGTGGACAAGGCTGACTCTGTCCTTGAATGCTTCAAGGAGAGTAGGGTTACAGGACGCTCTCTAGGCCTCTCTGCCCAGCCCCGTCAGCCACAACAATTCCACTGTTCCTTTCGTGGCTTTGGCCGAAGCATACAATACTGCAAGCCTGTCCCACCCCAGCAGGGAAACCCAGCAGTTTCACAAAAGAGCATGAGGTGCCCTCGCCGCCCACAGACAAGGTCAGTTAGTCACTCAGACCTACATCACCCCCTGCAGCCACACCCGCCAAATCTTTTTAGTGTA
Organism: Calotriton arnoldi; assembly: GCA_963921515.1. Classification (NCBI taxonomy): domain Eukaryota; kingdom Metazoa; phylum Chordata; class Amphibia; order Caudata; family Salamandridae; genus Calotriton; species Calotriton arnoldi. Next base: position 654,565 of record CAWUFW010008744.1, read on the forward strand.
CCGTTGTAGAGCCACAGCCACCCGGTCGGAGGCAGAATCTACCAATTCTATCCAGGTTGGCAAGTGAACACGTCAGACAGGGGGCGCTCTAGGTTGTCTGCAAAGTTATGGCTTACCCTTCCATTCGTCCCCACGGCACCTTCCACCATCCACCCAGCGACTGATGGAGGACCATCTCTCCATTTTGAGGCAGAAGGTGCAAGCCTGTTTGGTCAAAGGGGCTGTTGAGAGGATTTCTGCTCCAGAAGTAGGGCATGGTTATTATTCCTGCTACTTTCTGGTGCCCAAGAAGGACAGAGGTCTTCAGCCTATTCTAGATCTGTTCCCTCTCAACGCCTTCCTCCAGAAGGAGAAATTTGAAATGCTCACTGTTAGACCTGGCAGCTTTGGCATGGGTTTCCCCTGCATTGTTGCTTTTGCCTCCTGTATTTTTACAGTGTGATGGATTTCGTTTTGCTGGTCTAGATGCTTTGGGCACTTTGCCACTGCTGTTCAGTGCCAAATTGCAAGTGCTCCCTTTGTAAATTATTGTTATGGATTGGTGTTTCCATGATTGGTCTATTTGGTTTACTGTTAAGTACCTAGTACAGTGCACTGTGTGTGCCCAGGGCATGTAAACCAAATGCTACTAGTAGGCTTGCAGCACAGATTGTGCCACCTAAACAAGCAGCCTTGCAACAAGGTATCAGGCCTTCCATTGCGGTGCCTGTGTGCAGTCTAGTACTGCCATGTCGACCTAGCAAGTGCACCCACTTGCCAGGTGGTAAACCTTCCCTTTACTTACATGTGAGTCACCCCTAAGGTAGGCCCAAGGTACCCCTGTGGGCAGAGTGCAGTGTATGTGAAAGTTAGGACATGCCCTGATGTGTGTGGCATGTCCTGATAGTGAAATACTGCCAATTTCGTTTTTCACTGTTGTAAGGATATCTGTCCCTTAGGATAGAATGGGGAGTTTGCTCATAACATTCTATGAGCCTTACTGCCCATGGGAACAAGATAGGAAAATAAAGTTTGATATGCCTGAACTCAGAATGGTAAGATGCATCTTTTAGTGAGGGTGATTTTTACATTCTGGGTTTGAAAATGCCACTTTTAGAAAAAAGGTATTTTCTTACCTAACCCTCCAGTGTGCCTCTGCTAGGTTGTGTATTGACTGTCTGGCTTTGGAGTGACAGGGGCCGGGGATGTACATTCTGTTGAGACAGACACTTGGGGGGTTGAGGTGTGTCCTGCCTTCCCAGGGTGAGTCAAGTCTGGGCTGAATAGACCTGGGCTGCATTCATAGTAGGGGGAGGAGATGTCTTTCACACCTGAATGGGCCTGGTCTGCCTTAGACAATGCTGTCTCTACCTCCTGGCAGGAAGCTGCACCAGAGAGAACAGAACTGGTTTTGGCTGGGCAAAGGGGCCCAGACCCCAGACTTTTAGATCACTTCTGGGAATCAAGAGGAACCTTTGCCAAGGAGAAGAGCTGGAGAAACTGAGGTGGAATACTGCTGTTTGCTGTCTGGGGTTGGCCTGCAGTGGCTACTTTCTGTCAAGGAAAGAAGAAGGACTTTGCTGTGTGCTGGGTCCCCTGCTTGAGGAAGATCTCCAAGGGCTTGAAATAGAGCTTGCCTCCTGTTCTGAAGTCGCAGGGACACAACAAAGACTTCACCCCCAGTCCCCCCTGAACTCCTTTGCTGGGAGTTCTGACCTGCTGAGAGATGCCTGCCAGTGTTCTGGACCTCTGGAGGTTGTTTTGGGATTGGAAACTGCAAGAACTGTGAAAATTGTTGCATTGCCTGTTTCCGACGCATCGCAGCGGTGCAAGAAGAATTTTCCGACGCATCGCCTGCGCCGAAGAATTAACACAGTGCCTACTCGCGGCTTAAGTGCCTGCCGTTCGACGAATTCTGTGCACTGATCTCTGACATCCAAGATCACCGCACAGATTCTGATGCAAGCCGTGTTTTGGAAGAACCAACGCATCGAGGGGACGCGGCTGAAATCATCGCAGCACATCCCGGGTCTTCACGCATCGCATCGTACCGGATAGTCACGCATCGCATCGAAGCGTCAAGTCTGTCGCATTGTTGAGGAACGCAGTAAGAAACAGACGCATCACCTCCCCACGCAGTAAGAAACCAACGCATCACCTCCTCTCCCGTAAGGAACTGACGCATCACTCCCCTGCGCAGCAGTAAGGAACCGACGCATCACCTCCCCCAGAGTAAGGAACCAACGCATCACCTTCCCTGAGTGTAAGGAACCGACACATCACCTTCCCTGAGACCCTTTTTTGCTTGCATTTTTCGACGCATTCAAGGTACTTTGTGTAAAAGTGTAAGTCTGGGCGGTGAACTCCGCTCCGCTTGCGGCATTTTCTGCACTCCGCATTACCCCGAGCTCGCGGAGTTCCAAAAAACTCTGCTATGCATAGCGGAGCGGAGTTTTTTCCCTCGCTCGCGTTCATCAACATCAAGTTGGCGAGCGCGAGCGAGGAAAATCCACCTCCCGGCGAGATTTTTCCTCGTTCGTGATCGTCAACATCAAGTTGGCGAGTGCGAGCGTGGAAAATCAACCTCCCGGCGAGATTTCTCAACGCAGGCGGTCAGATTTCTCATTTGCGTGTGGTCGCGTATGCTCACGGCCGATTGTGTTGAGTAACCGTCCGCTCGCGTTAAGAAAGCTGCAGCTCGAGTAAAAATCTACTAGAGCGACAGAAAGGAAGCAGCGCCCGCTTGCGCTGTGCATGGTGCCATTCGTGATGATTGCACAGTGCGGACAAGCACCTGACACTGAAAATCATTGCGAACGGCATTTATCTAAAGAAACTCCGCTGCTTGCGGAGCTGTGCATTGCGCGGCAGAGTTTTTTTTGCACTACGCGGAACTCGCGAACCCTGCCCAGGCTTATAAAAATGTTGCATCCAACATTTCTTGGAACAGAACTGTTTCTACCTTTTAAAAATCATATTTTTAGTACTGTATTGTGTATTTTTGTCATTTTGGTCTTGTTTTGGTTTAAATAAAGATTACTTATTTTTCTAAACTGGTGTGGTGTATATTTGTAGTGTTTTCACTGTATTACTGCATGTGTGCACAAATGCTTTACACACTGCCTCTGAGATAGGCCTGTCTGCTCGTGCCAAGCTACCAAGGGGGTGAGCAGGGGTTATTTTAGAAGTGTATCCCCCATACCCTGACTAGGAAGAAGGGTCCCTCCTTGGATAAAGATGCAAACCCTTGCCAACTAGAGACCCCCATTTCTAACACTCACCATCACCCAGGTCTTGTCTGCCTTCGAACTTAGAGACTGGATGTTGTTGTTGGACCTGCAGGACACATTCCTCCACAAACTCCTACTGCTGTTCTATTGGCGCTATCTGCGGTTCGTGGTGTGATAGGAGCATTTTCAGTTTGCTGTGACCCCTTTGCTTTCACCAGCACCCTTCGGGTGTCCAGGAAAGTGATGGCAGTGGTGGCAGCGCACCTCTGGCGGTCAGGGGTGCCGGTCTTCCCCTACCTCGACGACTGACTGTTGAAGGCGGGCTTGCCCAAGGCAGTGGTTAACCACCTCCAACTCCAGACTACAGCAAACCTCTTGTAATCTTTGGGGTTCACTAACAACATGCCAGAGTCACAACTGACTCCTTCTCGGATGCTCCCCTTCGTTGGAGCCATCCTGGACACAGTTTGGTTCTGTGCCTTCCCCATCTTTTAGCCTGTGTCCTGGATTTCAATGAGTTTGCGTCGGAGGCTGATGTGACTGATGGTTTCCTGCATCCTGCTGGTCAAGCATGTCAGGTGGCATATGCGGGCTCTGCAGTGGGATCTGAAGTCCCAGTGGGCACATCAATAAGGGAACCTCTCTCACCAAGTTTCGATTTCAGATGAGACAGCAAAATGTCTGCAGTGGTGATTACTGGACTACAATTGGGTCAGCAGCAGAACCCTCTCCCTTCTCCACCCAGAGCTGACAGTGGTGACAGATATGTTACTCCTGGGCTGGGACAGCCACTTGGGAGAGGTGGAGATCAGAGGTATCTGGTCTCCGGAGGAGTCTCAGCTCCATTTCAACCTTCTGGAGCGGAGGGCCATCTGCTTGGCGGTGGACTGCCAAGGGAGCTTCCTGGTGGTGAACCACCTGGAAGGCTCATTGAACACCAGGGCAGCCAAACTCAGTCATTTGTGCCTGGCGGATCATGAGAGGCAATTACACCTGGAGGTGGCACAAGGGCTCTTATGTGAATGGGGGAACCCTTTGCTTGATCTGTTCACCACCACTGAGAACAAGTAATTTCAGCTCTTCTACTAACTGAAGTTTCCAAAACATCTCTCTATCAGAGACGTGTTTCACTTGGGTGGAACTTGCATTCCTGCATGCCTTTCCGCCGATATCACTCTTGCCCAGAATTCTCAAGAAGATCAGAAGCAACCAGACTCAAGTAGCTATTGTAGCTCCAGGCTGAGCATGGAGAGTATGGTATCCGGAACTCTTGGGCATCTGCCTTCCAATCAGGCTGTCCCTCTGGGAGAATCTGATGCTGAAGAAGAAAGATGGGGTAATCCAACCCAGCCTTCACAGTCTCCACCTTCATGCGTGGAGATTGAGCGGTTCAAGCTGAATGCCTTTGGTCTCCCTCTGGAGGTAGTTGGTGTCATCTTGGCAGCCAGATGTCCCTAAACAAAGACTGTATATGCCTGTTGCTGGGACAAGTTTGTGGTTTGATGTGGCGCATGCCAAATTGACCCCTTCCAGACCCAACTGTCTGATGTCTCTTGGGCTTACAAACATTTCGAGGAATCAACATAGATAGGTGTGCCAGGCACAGGTATCCATGCAGGCTCTTGGGCAGGTCATGTGCCATTTTCATCGGAATCATATTCTCTTTGTGTGGAGTTCTCCATAGCAGAGAAGTCTGCACAGGGGCCTTTGATACCCTGTGTAAATGCACAGTTTTTTCTCAGTTGGAAAAATATTGTTCTCCCTAGAGAATCCAACCCTTTCCAGGGTAGAAATTAAAATGAGGGGAATTTGCCAATGTCTACAAATGTACTTGTTTGTGGGTGTTTAGAAACTTCCAAGGCTAAACCATGCCTTAAAATACCTATTTTCCTTCCCACAGCATGGGAGTTACAGATGCAGAGAACTCTGCCTTTGTGACTGAGATCTCCAAACCCACAACGCTGCAGGGAATAACTTTGTGAGTTCCTGGCAGGCATGTAACAGAAAAATTCAGTCATAAACTTATTTACTACCAAGTTTACATTCTTTAAGAGGCCCACTGCATGACAGAATCACTCTTAATCCTCTTAAGGGTGATATTGTGGCTTTTCACATTTTTTTACACTAGTTGACCACTTACCCTGTGTGACCATGTACATTTCTGAGGTCTGGTCCCTCTGAAGTTTCCCAGTTTTCTCATCTGGTGAAGTGCAGATGGTTAGGCGTGAACATGGAAGGTGAATGTCCTTTTATGTGTTTATTCTTGGTTACCAACAGTAAAACAGAAATAATCTCCTTGGGGCATTATATCTTAGCATGTCTAAGCCCAGATATTGTCGGGAACGGTGCACCACAAATTACCACAAATCACATCAATAACCCAGAGGGACACTTGGGCTCAGAATTACAAATTAATCAACCAAAGCAACACAGCAAGAGAAGGTGCTGCACTGCGTTGTGGGAATGGGAGAGAACAAAGCAGCGCCATATCTACAAAGAAGTGCTGCTGCTCTGCTCTTGCCCTGCCCTAGTGCACTTTATGCTGCCATGCAGCAATGCTGACACCTTGCACCATGGTGCAAGGTGTCTATATTGTGGTCAGCATAATTTTTTATGCAGGAAGATCCTTCCCTGCATTAAAAACTGTGCTGGAAGGCAATTTCCTTATGCATGTGTGCAGAATGAATGAGGAACAAAAGAGGAGAGGTAAAAAATATTTCTCCTCGTTATGCCAGCCTCAGTAAGACACGAGTTTGGCACAAATCCATGTCCACAAGTCTTTGCATCAAAATCCATGGTTAGATGCACAGGAACGCCCATGCACCATCCATGGAACGTCTAATCTATGCAGAGTAATGCAAAGCAGTGCACTGCACTGCATTGGTTTACTTCGCTTTAAATACAAAGCCAATACGTTGTGTGGGAACTTTATTAAAAAGGTAAAGGAACCCCAATGCAAAGTGTATGTAACTTTCATCATCTGCACCATAATCAGGAAACATAAATCGACCATTTATGATCAACAATAGCTTCCTCCCTCTCCTCAAGCAATGTTTCAGACCCCCTTGCCTCCTTTCTCGGTGATGCTTAGTCAACTACAGGTTAGAATGTGGATGCCATCAGTCATCAGGCCCATGCCAGTTCTGAATGAAAGAAAGAAAGCAAGCATGAAATGTATCAATTTATCACTAAATAATTAACAGGTAATCACACTGGCTTCTCTAGAAGTGATTTTTAAGGGGGGCACATTTAACATACAATGCCGTTTAGCATTATAGGCAAACATAAATTGGATATGGTAAATTAATGGACACAGATTTACAAACTATGGGGCTGATTACGATGGCGGAAGGACCGTCACCGCCAGCCCGGCGGTGGCGGTCCTTCCCACATCGGACCGCGATTTTCCCACCGCCAGATTATGATGGTGGTGGGAACCAGACCGCGGCGGACGCAAAGACCGTCCGCCATGGAACCGCCACAGGCAATCGTTCCGATTGCCTGGCGGAGCGGTCTGCATCCGTAAAATGGTGGCGGTGCCTAGCAGGCACCGTCCTCCAAATTATGATGCGGTCTTCCGCCAGCTTTTCCGCGGCGGGTAAACCGCCATTGAAAGGCTGGTGGAGATTGGTTTCGGGGGCCCGTTGCGGGCCCCTAATGTGTTGGGGGGGTGTTTGTGCACTGGGGGGGTATGGGTACCCCCCGACATTTCACTGCACCAAGTGGCAGGCACCATGTGGTGCCTGCCATGTAGTGCAGTGAAATGCACGACATGCATTTTTGACATAGCGGCGGGTGCTGCTGTCAGCAGCACCCGCCGCAATGTTAAGAGTGCAAGGTGCGACCGCCATGGTGGTGGTCGCATCCTAATTCGCCATGGCGGACGGACTCCAGTCCTTCCGCCATCGTAATCGGCCCCATAATGTCCTAATTAAATTTATAGATGGTATTCCTTTGTTAATTTTAGAGGATAAGAATAACTGGTTATAAATACCTTGATGATTAGGAATGATTAGGAATGAACCATTTACTATTGAGGGTGAGGCAGTAAGGAAGACGTACAAATTGTGAATGCTAAAACCATTCAACCCAGGCTGGAGGTTAACGGGGCTCAGAAGCAGTGCATCAATGAAGGAAGGCAGTACTGCTAGAGCTGATGCCTGCCTTTACTTGATGTCCACTGACGTGCTTGCAGCTCTACCAGAAAGTGACCCAGGTGTCATCCCATCACCCCCTTCCAACAGACTTATCAGACTTTTTTTCTCTCTAGGACATGAACCATTGTTAGTACATACTTTCTTCAGCCATCTACTACCATTCCTTATCTCAAAGGACACTATTGGCACTAATTCTCTTGAGGTCCCAGAGTCAGAATTGTATTCCTTTATTGTCCAGATTTTGCTCCAGCACTATCGACTTCCAGACACCCAGTGCACTCCTTCCTTCCATCCCCAATATCAGCACTACATACCTTTCAGCCGGTAAACAGCCATTACAACGAGGCTGTTACTACGCAAGTCATTACATCGCATGCGTTACAACGGGTTTAGGGTAGTGTTGTGGTGTTTGTGTAGTGTAGGGTAGTGTTTTAGGGTTTAGGGTAGTGTCGGGGGTCGTGCATGGTAGTGTTAGAGTGTAGGGACCGGACTGGGGGAAGGGGGAGGGTCGTGCTGGGGGTAGTGTTTGAGGGTTTAGGGTAGTGTTGTGGAGTTTGTGTTGTGTAGGGTAGTGTATTTGGATTTAGGATTTAGCGTAGTGTTGGCGGGGGTTTAATTAAAAAAATGCGTTGTAAAAGTATGCAGGGTATTTGGATCAGTTGTAATGTCATTTTAAATGCATTTCAATACACTTGCGAACTAATGGTATGCGTACTAATAAATTGCGTTGTAATGGTACTTGCGAACTAAAAACATTGCTGTAAAAGCATGCGTTGTTTTGCTTTGCATTGTATCAACATATATTCCTTTCAGCCTTCTGCTAGTTCTTCTGCTCATTAGGCCTCCAGCACCAATCATAGCTCCTTGAGGTCCCATTTTGGCACTTCCTCACTCTCAGCTCCCAAAAACAGCACTCTGTCTTTTCGGACCATCTGATAGCCTCCCCTCCCTTTATGCTCTATGTCCTCCCTCTTGTTCCCTCCAGGACACCTGGCCCATGTCAGTTCACTTGAAATCCAGACCCCAGTGTCAGCACCAACACTTTCCCTATTGGCCGTCTGCCAGTCCACCATCTAGTTAGTCCCCGCACTCACTCCATTCTTGCCCTCCGCTTTCACTCCTTTCATCCTTTCTTTTAAGTTGCCAGCACTCGTTCCTTCAAGCTCCACTGCTCTCTCCATTCAGCCCCCCGATGCCAATATTCTCTCCCGCCCCCTAACCCCCTTTCATGCCTCCTAGCACTACCTTCCTGCTCATTGGGGGGGGTACAAGGGAGGCCAAGACAATTACAGCTGTGGCGCAACCTATTCTGCCCCCCACCAGTGATGCCACTGAGTAAGAACAGCATGTCCTTTCCTACCACCCAGTAGCTCACACTTCACTAGTAGGGCATTATAATTGCTTGTGCTCTACTATCTCTGTTCCCTCATCCTGGAGCCTAATGCCAAGCTACCTCAGCCCGCAGCTATCACGCTCCTCTAAAGAAAAGAAGCCAGCACGCTAGCATGGAAAACAACTGACAGTGCCCGCTGGGAAAAATTAACATAACAGGAGGAGAATCATAACCATTCAATTGATATGCTACACAATGTGTGTTCCAAAAGTGTGAAATTTGCTGCCACCAAAGATATCCTGTCGGCACCTTACCCACAAGGATAGCCATGTTGGGATGGAAAGTCCTCTGCATGGTAAGAGACGTATACCCCTTGCTTTTAGTGCCCAACTGTACTGTTGTCTTTATCCCTAATACTGATTTTTTGTCATGGGCGAACACGGTTCTTGTTTGTGAGCCATGAAATAGGCCTGCCTCACGTATTGGGGTATTGTTGGACCAGCATGGGCACCCAAATCGGGACCCTCAACGTGGTGGAAGGCTACCACCTTCACCAGAAGATAAGCATCACAAGCACTGTAGTGGCAGTATACCATGTAGCGGTCGGTAGTAGTGAGCAGGATTTTTTTAAACTTTTTTACCATGTCACTGGACTGAGGCCTACAGGCTCACTCACCTTTTTCTGCTGCTGTATGCTTAACTCACCCATGCCCTACTTCATGTAAGATGTGGAGTGCTGTGCAGCACAGGAGTAGTGACTCTGTTTGTTGTATGTTTGCCAGGGAAGAGTACAGTACAAAGATGGAGTAGCACTGTGCAGTGCATGTGTGATTAGTACATGTCCATTAGGGCGGAAGAGCGTTGCAACCCTGCTGCAAGCGCAGCAAAGATGCAAAATGAAATGGTTAAAAAATTATTGTATTACCATTTTTATTTTTTACTGCTCCCAGCCCGAGCCATGTTTAAGGCGGGACCACTGCTGCTGACCAGCAGCAGGGGACTGGTGTTCACTCCAGTTTAGAGTGTGCATTTGTTGGACTTGGCCCTTTCTCCAGGGTCATCCCCAGACTTTTAGCCTTCACTCCTCATTTTTTCTGAATTCATTTTGTTGGCTTTAGGACTCCATTTTAGCACTGCTAACCAGTGCTAAACTGTGTGTGTTCTCTCCTCTAAACATAGGAATATTGGCTTATACCCAATTGACATATTTAATTTACTTATACGTCCTTAGTAAAGCGGTACTATATGTACCCAGGACCTGTAAATCAAATGCTACTAGTGGGCCAGTAACACTGATTGTGCCACCCACTTGAGTAGCCCCTAAACATTTCTCATGCCTGCCATTGTAGTCTGTGTGTGCAATTTAACCATTTTGACCTTGCAATAGAAACCTTTTGCCAGGCTGAAACCTTCCCTTTCTATATATATATACGTCGCCCCTAGGGTAGACCCCAGACAGCCCAGAGGGTAGGGTGCAGTGTATTTAAAAGGTAGGACATGTACTTTTAAGTTTTATATGTCCTGGTAGTCGAAAACGCTTACATACGTTTTTCACTCTCCCATAGAATAACATTGGAATTACCTAATTACATTTTATACGTTTAATTTCCAAATGAGAAGAGATGACTGATTCAGGTTTGGTGTCTCTGGAATCCTAAATTAAAATATAAACTTATAGTGAAGTTGGATTTAAAATTACAATTCTGAAAATGCCACTTTTAGAAAGTTATCTAAAAAGGCACACATTTATTGCGCCAAACAGTCGCACTGCGATAAGTAGGATTTGATCCTCATAGTAAACATGTATATATGACGTACTCCAAGTTTAATCCAGTAGTGAACCAATGTTTCATCAGAAGTTTGTGCCAAAATTCATCCTTTATACATAGTCACCACGAAGACAGCGAGGTTCCACAGTAATGCTTTATTTTCGTTTTCAACTGCCTTCTGTGTGCCCATCTGGGCTTCAACATTGATATGTAGGGGTGAACAATTCATGTTGATTAACCTCTCGCAATTCCACCCAATGCATTTCGGACTGTTCTAGTCCTTCGTCAGGGGTAACTGAAATGATGACAAAAAAACATCTAAACCAACTTCTCAAAAGCAAGTTGAATTTTACAATTTAACTTTTACAATTACAAGCGCGTGCTGCTGCCTCGCCCTACGATTCACCTTTGCCCACTCCCACCCTGTATCTATTAATAATAGCGTGCTCGACTATACAAGGTAAAAAACATAATCCCCCTTTGCGTGCTACAAACCCAACATGTAGTGAATGCTCAATTGCACAGAACGTGATGCCAATATCCCATATTAATTTAAAAACCTTTTCCAAATAGTGCATGAAAATACAAAACAGAAAAACAAACTCACTTAAACCCAAACGACATCCCCTTTCCTGACCTGGTTCCTGCTGTCTAACAACCCGTACCTTAAACCAAAATGTAAGCCCATCCAAACTACCTTAAAAACCACGATCAACCACCTTGTCACCTCCTCTACACTTTCTCCAACTGCCGTGAATGCATGTACCCTCGTCCACGTACACCTGCTCAACTCACCCACCTGTCTGCCATCTGCTTTTAACCAATCAAAACGATGTAATCTTGACCCCGTGACTCAATCCCAGTTCAAACAAAAAACCTTAAAGAAATACTACGTGACCTCTCCGCGTGAATATACCCGCCCTAAGCAACTTAAAACTATATCCCACCCTGTATCTATTAATAATAACGTGCTCGACTATACAAGGTCAAAAACATAATCCCCCTTTACGTGCTACAAACCCACCATGTAGTGAATGCTCAATTGCACAGAACGTAATGCCAATATCCCATATTAATTAGAAAACCTTTTCCAAATAGTGCATGAAGATACAAAACAAAAAAACGAACTCACTTAAACCCAAACGACATCCCCTTTCCCAACCTGGTTCCTGTTGTCTAACAACCCGTGCCTTAAACCCAAATATAAGCCCATCCAAACTACCTTCAAAGCCACGATCAGCCGCCTTGTCACCTCCTCTACACTTTCTCCAACTGCCGTGAATACATGTACCCTCGTCCACGTACACCTACTCAACTCACCCACCTGTCTGCCATCTGCTTTTAACCAATCAAAACGATATGATCTAGACCCCGTGACTCAATCCCAATTCAATGAAAAAATCTTAAAGAAATACTACGTGACATTTTCGTGTCTCAGCCATTTGGTGCCTGCAGCCTGCCTCTGTTCACATGACTGGGTGTAGATGGCAGTTGTGCTTTGTGTATTCCTCCTAGACAGCCATACATAATGGGTGCTTAGGAGTGACTGGATGGGCCATCACTTGCAGCATGGGAGGGAGGCGCTAGGCCCAGCCTGACTTACACCTGAATAGGCTGTGTCCTGTCTCCACACAAAGGGCTTAACGACCCTGCATTGTCACTTCAGCTAGCTTGGAGGCAGGGGAGAAAGAAAATTATATGCATGTCAAAAGCACCATCTAGAAGCTTCAACCACCTTCCATAACCAGGACACAGTGTGTGAAAGAAGGACCTCAGACATTGAGTAGCATAATTTTGGCTCCATCCTTTTACGTTTGGCTAGGCCATATATACATTTACCTTTGGCCTTATGTACTCATGTGATGCAATAATACCAATGAAATATGGTGCACTAAAGGTATAGAAGGTGCATTTATTGTTTGTTTTTTGACATATATGTGTGTGCAAATTAAAGTTAAAAAGCGATTTGTATTTCAGAGATAGTGAGGCGAGAAAGGACTGGCAAGGTCAAATAATTTTAACAAAGGGAGTGTTACTAGTTGGTACTATCAGACAAAGGGAGTAATCCAAGGACGCCTTTGAAGAGTAGACTGGAATATGAGAGTAGTGGTCAAGGAGCCAAGTTCTTTCTTGGGAACTGGAAAAGTACTATGATGTGTATGAGGTCATATTTCTCGAATGTTCTTTGTGCAATTTAATTAGTAAACCTATCTTGGTAGACTCTCCGATTGTGTCGCTTCATGCTATACATGACTCCTTACCTATAGAGCATCTACAGAGGTTCTGATACTGACATCTTTCTTGCTTCCTTGATTTAATAGTGTTTCCCTATCCCTAGTTTAGTGTAGGGTTTAGTAGATGCTGTGAATCTTTTCCATGTATGGGGGAGAAGGATTGAAACCATTCAACTTGTCATCAAATCCTTTTCCTTATCTTTTACATTGCTGCCACAGAAATTCTTATATGCTCCTTGCTGTTGAGGACAAATATTGCATGCTGTTATTGTTTTCCTTTGACAATCCTATACTTTTATAGTATGTTCTCGTTATACCTGGCATTTTTGGCGGGTTTATCCTCAGACTTTTTGATTTTTTGCCTCCCGTTTTTGACCCATTTTCCATTGGTTTTAGGACTCTGGGAACTTTACCACTGCTAAACAGTGCTAAAGTGCATATGCTCTCCATGAAAATTGTGTTATGATTGGTTTTCCATGATTGGTATATTTCATTTGCTAGTAGGTCCCTAGTACAGTGCACTGTTTGTGTCCAGGGCCTGTAAATCAAATGCTACTAGTGGGCCTGCAGCAGTGGTTGTGACATCCACACAAGTAGCCTTTCAAAGATGTCTCAGACCTGCCCTTGCACGACATGTGCTGATGTGTGTTATATGTCCTGATAGTGAAATACTGTGTATTTAGTTTTTCACTATTAAAAGTATGTTTTTTCCATAGGTGATCATTGGAGCTGTCTAGTAACATTTTACAAGTGTAACTTTCAATTGGGAAAAGATAGAGAAATGGAGTTTAGGCTCCATGACCTCAGAATTAGTAGCACATCTTTTAGTAAAGGTGGTTTTTAAATTGTGTGTTTGAAAATGCCACTTTTAGAAAGTGGACGTTTTCTTGTCTAACCATCTTGTGTTCCTCTGCCTGTTTGTGTATTTACCATCTGGGTTTGGAGTGACAGGAGCTGGGGATGTGCATTCACAGTAGACAATCACAAGGGAGGTTGAGGTGTGTTCTGTCTTTCCTGGATGACTCACAGCCAGGCTGAATAGACCTTTCTGCAGTTAGAGTGGCGGAGGAGTTTTCATGAGCATCTGAATAGGCTGTGTCTGCTCTGCACAATTCTGTCTCCACCTCCTGTAGCGAAGCTGGACTAGGGAGGATAGACCTGCTTTGTACAAACTCAGAGACTTTCTGCTTAAAACTTCAAGGCGAAAAGTAGTATAAATATTGAGGGTCTGACCCCAGAACTTTAGAACTCGGTTGGACTAAGGAACCTGCCAAGAAGAAGGGCTGGAGAAGCTGTGTGCTTTGCTGTGTTGGCCTGCAGTGGCTGGTTCTGTCTTGGGCATTGAAAGGGCTGGACTGGACTTTCTGCAACTTATTTTCCTGAGTTTCTCCATGGGTTTGAAGTAGAGCTTGCCCCCTGTTCAAGAACTCTCAGGAACAACAAAGACTTCAAGTTCATCTGCTACCAGCACTGGGAACTCTGTGTTTTGCGCTTCAACAGAAGAAAAAGCAACTCAACGCTGTCAACGGCGCCACTGCCGGCTCCGTGACTTGTTGGCACAGCAGAGAGCACTGCCCAGCGTCTCAACGATGACGACACCTGACGCCGCCACCAAGCCGTTGCCTGAACCGTGACCTGAGGGCACCCCACTTCACACTGCCTTGCTTCACATCGTCGCCCTGGTATCCCCAATGCCACTACTCCACGTCGACATTGAGGCCGCTGCCTGCACCGGCCTGGGCACACGTCTCCGTACCACACCGCAGCCTTGGCCTACCAATGCGGGTGACATCAACTCCAGATTGTCTACCAATGACAGCGCTTCAGCAACGCTGCCGCCCCTGGTTGCACCTTGACCTGTCAGCACCATGGAGAGCACCTTCCCGACACCCTGCATTTCCAAGGTACTGCTTGTGGGTCTACACCGTAGCTGGCCCGTGACACTGCGGTTGGCCTGAACTGTTGGATTTGTTTGGCCACGATACCGTGATAACCCCGGACTGAGCTATGGACTTCAAGGAAAAGTATTTTAAGTCTATTCTTGCAATATTCGTATTTTGATTACTGAATGTTGGGTCTTTATCATTTTGGTCTTGTTTTAAATAGATAAATAATGGCTGTTTTTCTAAAACTGGTGTGGTGCCCTTTTGTAGTGTTTTCACTGTATTACTGTGTGTTATGTGCAAATGCTTGACACATTTCCTCTGAGATAAGCCTGAATGATCCTGCCAAGCTACCAAAGGGGTGAGCAGGGGTTATTTTAGAAATGTAATCCCCTTACCCTGACTAGAAGGAAGGGTCCCTACTTGGACAAGATGCATACCTCTGCCACCTACAGACCCCCATTTCTAACAGTTCTGGAGATTGATTTATATCAGTCTGGCTTAGAGTTTGCCATAAACCTTCTGACTACAAGTTACTGACTCAGACTTCATTGTGTGGTCCTAATGGTGACACTGTACCTCAAGAATTAAATGTGTTGTGATCCCTTTTTCCTATCAGTCTACTAAAAAGGTCTATTGACCAGAGTAAATTGGAAGAAACAGCCCTGGGTGTTCTCAGACACCACCATTTCAATACACTTCTGTACCTGTAGATACTCAGTCAGGTAGAAGGCACGTGTGCTGCTACAAGGACTTCCACTCTGATGCACTGCTGCTCAACAGGAACTCCTGCCATACTGTCCTGACCTGTTGCCTGACCTTGTACTGGACCTACAACTCCATCTTGAACCCAGGACCCCAGATTCACTCAAATGGCCAGTCTGATGGCCTCCTGATCTGCGCTTCAGGGTAATAACAGGCTCCCCACATCTAATGGACCCTTCTTCAGCAAGTGTTTGACCCCCAAAAGGTGTCTCTCATGTCCTGGACCCTTGGTGTGGCTCTTGAGCCCTTCAATTCAAGATTTTTGGGCTGTTCGTGACCGCGAACGTGCCCCTTCGCAGCTGAACCACGCCACTCACATCGAAAACCAGCCCGTCTCTTCACCGAGCAAGCATTGATCATCACGGACGACCGCCAACGCGTAGTCCCAGTCCGCCTGTTCTTGACGCCTGGCCTGCTCCTCGTGCCACACTGATCACTGCCAGCAATTCTCTCCTTGCTCCTGGCGACCTTCTTCCATGCAAATGGGACTCTTGGCACAAAGGTTGAGAAGGTAAACCTTCAGCGGGACTAATCTGGACTGTATCTGACCTGTGCTCCATCGCAGTCAGCTTAAATGTTTGACTTTCACCCGATCCAGCATGACCAGGCAGCAGGAGTTGGAGATTTATGCTTTTAGGCACTATATTGCAGTTTATTCTTTAAAAATTCATAACTCTGGTTTTACTGATTGGATCTTTGTCATTTTGGTCTCTTTTATTTGTTGAACTAAGCTCTATTTTTCTAACCTAGTGTGGGATCTTTTTTGTGTGGTGTTTTCACAGTTTTACGGTTTGATGTGTTGCTCAAATACTTGACACATTGCCTTCAAGTTAAGCCTGACTGCTCTGTGCGAAGCTACTAGCAGGTGAGCACAGGTTAAGTTGGGATTTGCTTGTGCCTTACCCTGACAAGTATTGTGGTTTCTGCTTGACCAGGTCTCACTCTCTAGTCAACCACTAACCCAATTTTTTACACAGTCACTTTGGCCCATTGTCTTGAGATGGCCAGCCTGACATGCACACTTTAAACTTCTCCAACCCGATCTGTCTTTGACAGCTGGGTGGAGAGCAGGGACATGCCCCCAGTGTCTGGGGGAACATCGAGCCAACCCGCTCCATCCAATCTTGGCGCTTCTCTCATGCTGCTTAACAATATCAGCAGCATGAAAGCAGCATCTGGACTGGTTAGGGGAATTGGTTCAGACCAGCGCTGACAGACTGAAAGCACAAGGACCAGACGTGGCAAGCTAGTGCATTGCAGTGGGTAAGTACATATTTAATTTTTATATTTATCACCCACTGACGAGCACTGTAAGAAACTCGCACTGCCTTCAGCCTCAATGCCAGAGCTCTCAGTCGTGGTTCATTATAGATAATATTTTTGTAATGAGCCATTACAGAGAGCTTTGCTGTTGATTTTAAAGGCATTGCTGGTCAGTGGGACAAATAACTGATGTGCTTACCCCACCAATTATTCATGGTACAAGCCGCTACTGCATGTACTGGGCTTATGTATGCCTAAGAGGAATACACAGCATGAGAGATGTAGTGCTGTGCAGTAAGTGCGCAATGAAAGTATGTGCTGGATGTATGTGTGCTTCCATGAAGTACAATACAATGAAAGGTGAAGTCTTGTGCAGTGCGCACATAGTGAGTGTGTGTCCTGGCAGTGGGTGTGTCTGTAAGACGCACATAATTACACGTGAGCTCCACAGTGCGTGGAGAAGGGAACAAGAGGCGCGGGGTTCTAGGAGCTAGCAGCCTCCAGCACTAAATGTTAACCACAATAAGAGCTGCTCCTAGTATAGTGACCACTGTGGGTTTTGGGTTATATTGTGAGTGAAGGCATTTCACAAAATGTGACGGACTGGTCTCACACACCACCTGGTGTCATGCTTCATCATTGACCAGTCCTCGCCCTCTAAAACCTTGGTTTGATAGAGGGCGGGCATACACCTGACGACAGGGATGCACTTCTAAACTAAGTGGGGGCCCGTGAGAAAGTGAATGTGAATAAAAAATCATTATAGTTATCAAATAATGTTTTAATGTGATTGGTAACTATATGATATTAAAATCAATAAACGGTGTATGGGGAAGTTATTGTCCCCTAACCGTAGTGTAAGCGGTCAACATGTTTCTGCCATGTTGGCCCAGGTGGGTCCAGGGCATTCATCAGGACCTAAATGTAAAAGGGGGGGCTCCGTTCTTACCAACTGGTGGCAAGAAGATACCACTGTGCGGGTGTGACCTGTGTCACTCTCCACTATTGAATGGCTTCCAAGTTCAAGCCCTAGATACCAAAGCTACTTGCCCCATGGAAGGAGGGGAGGGGAAACCCCTGTTGTCAAACCTGCCTCAAGGAAAGTTTCCCGCGTTGCTCCTAGGTGACTGCTCCCGTTCCTCCCCGATGTGTGCTTCCATGAAGTACAATACAATGAAAGGTCAAGTCTTGTGCAGTGTGCACATAGTGAGTGTGTGTCCTGGCAGTGGGTGTGTCTGTAAGAAGCACACCCTGGTTAAATATAGAAAAGCTTCAGGACTGAACAGTGCACACAGACAGAGTGCGTGTGCTGAATGCATGTGTACATGTAAAAGTATGATGTATGGAGGAAAAGTGCTGTACCGAGAGAGTGCTCTGGATGTGCACTGAGTAAATGTGACTGAAATGGTAAATTACTTGGAGGGCCATGGCTTCCATTTTGGGAAGCCCAGGCCTGCTTGGTGAAGACATGAGGAGGAGAGGAATCTCCAAAACAGTTTTGTGTATTTGCTGCATTCCTGTGTGCTGGGTGGGGCACACTGGATGGAAAAGGAAGAGATTCCCTTTACACTTCAAAAGACTGCTCTTTGATTCAGTGATAGATCAGAAGGAATGGGCCTGGACACATATTATGAAGGGAAATGCGGCTGCTAAAAGAATCATTAAGAGTAGGGCTGGGGGGCTGGGATTAACCTTTTGATGCAAATATTGCTGTGGCCTACATCCAAGTGTGAACTCTGGCCACTCCCATGAATTGTTTTGTAGACAATCAGCTTCAGAGTCGTGCATGCTGTGACAGATATCTTTTTATTATTATTATTTATTATTATTATTATTTATTATTATTATTATTATTATTATTATTTAGAAACTTATAAAGCGCTCAGCTACCCCCAACGGGGGTGTCCCGGCGCTAAGACAGGCGGCAGATGCAAGTACCAGTAAGGGGCTAAGGGCTAGAAAACAGCCAAGTCTTCAGAGCACATCGAAAAATAGTTTCAGACTCGGCCATACGCAGAGAGAGTGGCAGGCTGTTCCATGTTGTGGCAGTAATCACTGCAAAGGCTCTGCCACCCATTCTGGACCGGCGGAAACGGGGAGTCGTCAAAAGACGGAGATGATTCGATCTAAGGGTACGGTTGGACTGAGAGTGCTTGAGTCGAGCTCTAAGATAGGCTGGGCCACGACCCTGAAGCGCTCTAAAAGCCAGAACAAGAGACTTGAAGTGGATACGTTTGATCACGGGAAGCCAGTGGAGCTTCTTCAAGTGGGGTGTAATCGAATGGCGATATGGGATGTTGCATATCAGCCTAGCGGCCGCGTTTTAGACGATCTGCAGGCGTCTGATCAAACATGCTGGTGCCTCCACATAAAGACTATTAGCATAGTCGAGATGTGAGGTGATCAAGGCATGAATAATGGTCCGACGGGAGTCCAAAGGGAGAAAGTGAAGGATTTTGCGGAGCATATGCAGTTGACCAAAACAGGCAGAAGAGACCTGATAAATTTGAGATTTGCAGGATAGCTCATTATCAAACCGGAACCCAAGGTTCCTAGCCGAGTCCACAGGTTTCGGGGGGGGGGGGTTCAACTCAGATGGCCACCAGAGCAATGGAAGAGGGGGGTTTCTTTGATTAAAAACAGAACCTCGGTTTTGTCTGAGTTGAGCTTAAGCGTATTCAGTGACATCCAGGTGGAGATATTACACAAGCAGCGTCTGAAGTTTGAAAATGGAGCTTCAGAGTGATCTTTAAATGAGAACACCAGTTGTGTATCATCAGCATAAGAGATCACTTTGACCCCACACGATTCTACCAGTGCAGCCAACGGGGAGAGGTAGACATTGAAGAAGAGAGGGCTCAGAGCAGAGCCCTGGGGAACCCCACAGTTCAAGGGTTTCTCCTCGGAGATAAATGGCTGAAGAGAGACTTGTTGAGTGCGGCCACTAAGGTAGGATCGAATCCAGGACAAAGGAATGCCCTGGATCCCGAGGCTGCAAAGTCTCTCAAGCAGGATAGAGTGAGAGACCGTGTCGAATGCCGCGGACAGGTCAAGAAGCACTAACATTGCTGCTTTGCCTGAATCCACGCATTCGCGAACGGTCTCAGAGACTTCAAGGAGGGCAGTCTCAGTACTATAGCCGGATCTAAACCCGGATTGGGAATCATGAAAAAGATGATGGGATTCGAGATAGCCTGACAGTTGTTCCTGAACCAAATTTTCCAAAACTTTGGCTGGCTTCGGTAGAAGAGAAATGGGACGATAATTTTTAAAAACAGACGGGTCAGCATCAGATTTTTTACGGTAATAGGAGAGCCTGTTTCCAGATTGAGGGGAAAGTCCCAGTGTGCAGGGAGGAATTCCAGATCAGGTTCAGAGGGGAAATAAAAAGGGGGGCTAAAGTGCTAAATATTTGTGCCGGGCAGGGATCCTTAGGGGAGCCTGATTTGCAGGCGAGAAGTTATTGAAGTGAGGTATCAATGGAGATCGGGTGAAAGAAAGTCAGTGCATCATTGTTAGCTACTCCGGTGTCTAGGATAGGGGAGAATTATTTTGGGGCAAACGTTGAATATATATCCAAAATTTTATCGTGAAAGAAGTCCGATAGCCCATTACAGAGATCCTGGGTGGGAGGAACTGTGCTCAATATAGCAGACGGCTTAGTGAAATCTTTAACTATTTTGAAAAGAGTTTTTGATGAGTTACCGGCGATGTGGACTTTATTGATGAAATACTCTCTCATTGCAGAGCACTTTAGTTTATGAAAATTCTTTATGGCGGCTTTGTAGATTAATTTAGCCTTGGGATCATAAAGTGATCTCCAGCTGCGCTCAAGTTTCTTACAGCGGCTTTTCTCGGCACGCAGTCACGGCGCTAGGACAACGAGCACTGCGTAACAGAGGGAAGCGAAGACAGATTGCTCTACATTAAGACTAGCTGGCTTTAGTTTCTTGGGAACAAGGAAGTTTTTAATTTCTTTCTAAAGAGCAAGTAGTCCTCTGTTAGGTGTAGGTCAAGTGGAAGATCATTCCATAGGACAGCGGCTGATTTAGAGAAGGAGCGATCTCCCATCCTGACTTTGGTAGTCCGTTTGACCCTTGCAAGAGCCTGGCAACGTGATCTCAAATTGCGTGATGGAGCATGGAATTCAATTCTGTCTCGTAGGATGTGCGGGCCATTCTTATGTAGGGTTCTGTGCGCATAGCAAAGAAGCTTGAATTTGGCTCTTTGGCGCACCCGCAGCCAGTGAAGCTTTTTCATGCTATCGGATGCTGAACTGAATTTGTTTTTATTGCAGATCAGTTTGGCGGCGGCATTTTGGATTACTTGGAGCCGAGAGAAAAGGTAATCGGCCATGCCCACATAAAGTGCATTTCCATAGTCCAGTCTGCTCAAAAAAAGGGCCTGAGTGACTATTTTCCTGCAATTCAATGGGATCCAGTAGAACAGTCTTCGAAAAAGTTTCAGTAGAGCGAAGCTTCATGAATAAGGAAGAAAAGGGGAAGTGCCCAATTCAAAAGAGGAAGAACCCCAGCATAAAACTTCAAAGACTCAGACCTTAAATCACATTTGGTGTCTGGAAAAGGAGTATAAGAAGGGGAGGTTGAGACAAGCAGTCAGACGGGTTGTGTGAGAAGGGTGAACTCTGCAAAACTTCTGCCTGTCAACAGTTCTGGGGCCTAGGCCTGCTAATCTCCCTGCTGGATGAGGGGACGACACCCAGGAAAACCAAGACCACCTGCCCTGGAGCTTGGAGCACCAGCCCTGCCTGCTTGCCAAGACAAGTGTTCCCTGTGAGGAAGAGGAGAGCATTAGAGGGAGTAAGGTCCAGTTCCCTACCATGAGGGCTCCCTGTGCAAGGTGTGAGGATTTGACTGTGAACTGATCAGGGCATCGCCAATGTGTAGGGTTGTTTTTGGTGACCCTGCATGCCAGGAGTGGGTCACCATAGACCAACCTGCATGTTGAGCACTGTGCAGATCTTACTAAGCCAGTACCACTGGCCTGCGGTGACCCCATATGCCAGATGGTGCCACCAGGTAAGTTATCACTTTCAAAGAGTGCCTAAACTTGTGACTATCTGGGCCGGGGCACTTGTGCTGGAAGGGCCTGCGCCCATATAACCACTTACTATGGCCACCGTATATGCCAGGAGGTGCTGCCGGTACCAACATTGCCAATTGATACAGGCCACCTTCCAAGGGAGAAACTGAGGCTACGATCCACAGTTTGGACCCTTACTGCAAGGGAACTGCCCCAGCTCACCACTGAAGACTGCTGGAGACGCTGTGGATGACATTGAACCCTAACTGGCTCCAGTCACGAGCTGAAGAAAGGATTCCCTCACACCCCCCAAACCCCCACCCCCGTTAAGCAAACTCAACTTACCATGTCTTAGCTAGCAAGGAACTGCTCCGACTTCTGAGAGACCTCAGGCAGCGAAGCTCAGGAAAGAGAGCCTGCGTCACCGGGTGCTGCCACATGGGCCGCAAGCAGCCTGAATTCTCTGAATTGAACAGGATTCGAGGGTGTGCATTTCCGGGCTCCCGCTGCATCACTGAACATGTCCTAGCTGCGAGAGCGGGTAACATGTGACCTGGGCCAGTTGGGTCTTGAGGGACTCACTGCTAATTGTGCTGCTACATCATAGATACTTTTAAACTATGGGGCTTATTTACAAGCCCTGTGCGCCACCGATGCATCACTTTTTGTGACGCACCGCTGCCTCAACCTCCTGCCCCATTTCCACAAGGACATATTTTTCCTTCCTGTCACATGGGGATTCCTGAGCAATGGTGAATCCCGAGCAATGTCCCTCCGCTCAAACGGCACCAGCCGCGGCGGAACGGGGACTGCAGAACGCAGCAGCTAGGTATGTGTGAAATACTAGTTTACTAAAGCTATAAAGATCCTAGAAAAAACTTTTGTTAAAAAAACACATACGATCCTGTGATCATGACTAAAGACTGGTAAGAGAATTTTACTATTCAGAGATTCCGTTACGAGAAATATTCTATTGGTTCTGTTAAAATATTCTATAGGGTTCTGTTAAAAATACCTGAGGATTTCGCTGTGCATCCACGCCCTTTCCGACTCAAAATAGCCTGCGCCTGATGGAGAAAGAGGGATGGGAGGTGACAATCTAGTCCGCTGACCGCTCAGCGAAAATGGCAGAGCGGTGTTCTTTTCCTTCCTGTCACGTGGGGGATCGTGAGCAATGGGGGGTCCTCTATATGAAGTGGAGGCTGCCGGTTCTGTAGCAATGTAGTTCAATGACGGAAAGCAGAAAGCCAAGAAAAGACATGAGTCTTCCTGTGGTCCTCTGACGATAAACAAAATACGCATTGTTTGTTGCCATCTCAATCAGGTGGGTAAACAGTTTCTTGTACCAAGTGCGAGTTTTATGATTTGCATTGTGGCTAAGAACCTGGTCATTCTTATCCACTCCGCCCATGTACTTGTTGTAATCAAGTATACAGGTGGGCTTGTGAACTGCGCCCATCTGACCACAAACTGTGACGGGGAAAGCTCTCATCATGATTTGTATTGATCATGTACACATCACACCCATTCGAGAACTAAACTGCTTGCAGTTCATTGGAATGCAAGGCAGTGCTCTAGAATTTCTGGAGCTTCTTACAAATACGATCCTGTGGGAATCCTTTGTGGCGACAACAAACTGTACCGCAGGCCACAGTGCCAGCTTTGTACAGCACACTGAACAGCTCTATTCCCATATAGAAAGTGTCCACATAAAGGTTATAACCTTTGTGAAGGAGTGGCTGGACAAGCTCCCATACAATCTTACCTGTGAGTCCCCTAGCGTGAGAGGGCAATCTACAGGGCTTTGAGTGGAGTCCTTCCCTGTATACACTCTCAAACTGTACACATAGCCAGTAGAGCTCTCACACAGCATGTACAGCTTGATGCCATAGAGAGCTCATTTGTTGGCAATTTACTACCTGAGCAGCAACCGCCCTTTGCACAGGATCAAGAGATCATCTATGGCTATATTCTTTCCAGAAGTATAAGTCTCTGGAAACCTGTCAGACAAATGTTCCACGACAGGCTGAATTTTGAACAATCAGTCATAGTCTGGATGGTCAAGGGGCAATGCAGCAGAATTGTCATTAAAATGCAGCATTGGCTTCAATAGCTCTTCTCATGTACAGTGTGAAGATGGGGGTTACCTAAACTGTGTAAGTAGACCAGAAGGACTTCAAGGTTGGTTTCTGCACTAATTTTGAGTGTAAAGCTCAAAAATATCTTCAACTCATCTAATGAAGTGGGAGTCCACGTGTGTGCCATAGAATGAGGCCTGACAGTACCTCCATGCTCCCATATAAATTATTCGGCACACAAATTTGTTTGCTACCAATTTGCTCAAGGAAGTCAACATCCAAAAAGAAATGGACATAGTCAATTGGCAAAAAATTGGCCATATTGATTTTATATCCAGCGTCACCAGTGAAAGGCAGATTATGGGGCTGAACTAAATTTGGGGGCTACCAAGAGAGCACTCCATCTGTGCTTGTGGCCACACGTGCCTGCTCTCTGGGTTGGTCTAACCTGCTACAGTCGGTGGGTGTATGTGTGAGAGATATGTGCAACAGTAAAGACGAAGTCACCTTACCTTATCTTCTTTCCTAAATCTCCTGGTTCTCCGAAGACATTAATAAAAAGACCAAAAAAGACACAGTGTTACTTCACCTTGCAACATACCCAATGCTACAGCATACATTTGCTAGGGAACATGCAAAACTTTATTGTTGGGGGACCTGCTGGACCATTTCCAGTATAAAAGTAATTTCCCCAAAGGTCCAAATCTCCCTTTGATCTCAAGAAGCAAATATTCACATAGTAGCCACTGCAAATTTATGCAAAGCCATGCTCCTTATGAAACTCACAGTGCTATCACTATGATCAATGGAATTATGCAACAGGAGAGCACCAAATTATTCAACAGAGTTGACTAAAATATTCAGCATGAAAAGGCAAAATATGTGGCATATCCCACATAAATCTACCATCTACTGCATAATCCTAAAATGGTATACACGTGGCATTTGCAGTATATGTATATATTTTTAGAAATGGGTGTTTTCCGCTAGAGCTCACAATCTGGTCCGCAGGGGAAAACAGACATTTGAATATATACATATATATATATATATATATATATATATTATCTACTGGCGGTCGCCAGTAGATAGTTATAGTTAGGACCTATTTTCCATAGGAAATCCGCGACATTCTATTTGAAATAACTCTTGCGTCGGTTGACGAATCTTCGCGAAATTTTCAAACTTTATGGCCCGCTCCGGTCCGCTCCTACCTTGAAAGTCTCAGGGTGATTCGTCAAGCGGGGGCCGAGAAAAAGGGGGTCCCAAAACGTGTTTTCCCCATTCATTTTCCCATAGGAAACTTTAGAAACGGCTACAGCCCGAACTGCTGAACGGAATTACACCAAATTTGGCAAAGAGGTAGTTCTTGGTTCAGAAAGAACCCTTTTTGTTAAATGGTGTAAATCCGTTCAGTAGTTGCGGAGAAATTAAAAAATAAGAGTCAAAAATCAATTTCCCATAGGAAACTTTATGCAAGGCTACAGCCCGAACTGCTGAACGGAATTACACCAAATTTGGCAAAGAGGTAGTTCTTGGTTCAAAAAGAACCCTTTTGTTAAATGGTGTAAATCCGTTCAGTAGTTGCTGAGAAAATCAAAAGTAAAAACACATATATATCTGGGCGGAGCCTAACCACACATGTCATCGTGAGATCTGATTGGCTGTCAGCACTTCATCCTGGAATTGCTGGCAGCCATCTTGGGACCAATATAAATGATAGTACCCCATTGAAATGCATTGTAGTGAATCGAAGATTTTGAGGGTTACCAAAAGGAGAACTATAAAGGGTGATAACAGACTTTAGTTACATTAGAATTCATTTGTTGATGGTACCATACTAATTTCAGGAATTGTGGTGTGTTCTAAGGTGATTTTACCCTGTGAAAAACCTTCTGCTGGGATATCATGAATCATGTTTGAGAGAAAACTATTTTCACATGCTTGTCCCATACAGTTTTGGAAGGTGCCCCAGAAGCTAAAATGAGAGCATATTTTCTGTAAATTCACATTATCTTTCTCAGTCATGTGAGAATGAAGTCTGACATTCTCAGTAAAACATGTACATCCAACAAGGGCAGAGACTGTCAGTTGATTCCTTTGTGTTCTACTGCAGCTTCCCAGAGTGTTCTAAAGAACAACTAGAGTGCTAACAGCCTTACTTATGAAAAAAGTATGGCACACCTGAAGCCATCTTGATTGGAATAAACTGGTAACACTTAAAACATTTAATTTAAAAAGGAACTAAATGATGGGGTTCATCTTGTCATAGAAATTATGGTTAGTGCTCTGGAAAGAAAAATTAGGACATGTTTCAAGTGTGATCTCAAATATCTTCCTGTTATATTTCAACAGGAGCAGCCTGTCAGTTGATGCCTTTGTGTTCTACTGCAGCTTCCCAGAGTGTTCTAAAGAACAACTAGAGCGCTAACTGTCTTACTTATGACAAAAGTATGGCACACCTGAAGCCATCTTGATTGGAATAAACTGGTAACACTTAAAACATTTAATTTAAAAAGGAACAAAATGATGGGGTTCATTTTGTCATAGAAATTATGGTTAGTGCTGTAGAAAGAAAAATTAGGACATGTTTCAAGTGTGATCTCAAATATCTTCCTGTTATATTTCAACAGGAGCAGCCTGTCAGTTGATGCATTTGTGTTCTACTGCAGCTTCCCAGAGTGTTCTAAAGAACAACTAGAGCGCTAACAGTGTTACTTATGACAAAAGTATGGCACACCTGAAGCCATCTTGATTGGAATAAACTGGTAACACTTAAAACATTTAATTTAAAAAGGAACAAAATGAGGGGGTTCATTTTGCCATAGAAATTATGGTTAGTGCTGTAGAAAGAAAAATTAGGACATGTTTTAAGTGAGATCTCAAATATCTTCCTGTTATATTTCAACAGGAGCAGCCTGTCAGTTGATGCCTTTGTGTTCTACTGCAGCTTCCCAGAGTGTTCTAAAGAACAACTAGAGTGCTAACAGCCTTACTTATGACAAAAGTATGGCACACCTGAAGCCATCTTGATTGGAATAAACTGGTAACACTTAAAACATTTAATTTAAAAAGGAACAAAATGAGGGGGTTCATTTTGCCATAGAAATTATGGTTAGTGCTGCAAAAAGAAAATTTAGTGCATGTTTTAAGTGAGATCTCAAATCCTCTTCTATTTCATTAGAAAATTCTGACATGCAGACTGAAACAATCACTTTCAATACCAGCAGTAGACTTCCAGTTAACTCCTTGGTGAGCAGTAGCTTTACTACAGTGATCTAATGAACAACTAGAGTAATAACATTCTGAATTTATGGCAAATGTGTGACACATCTGAATGCCTTCTTGATGGAATCAAAGTAAAAACTGAAAGTATTTCCTACTGAGGAGACTGCAGTAAATGAGGAAATTAGGAAACTTCATAACAAAGAAGTCTTCCAAGATGGCCACCAGTGAAAAAGAGCCCAAATGTAGCACAAATATTACCCAGATGTAGCCCACATATAGCCCAATGACAAAAGTGTGCAAAACACTTTTTATTTTTAGTTTTTTTGTAGTTTTATGTAGTGCAGACTGGTCAGGTATTGGAGCGTTGCATCTTAAAACATGACCCCCTACACTACAAAAACACCACTGCACTACCCTAAACCCTAAAACACTACCCCAGCACGACCCCCTACACTACACAAGCACCACTGCACTATCCTAAACCCTAAAACACTACCCCCAGCATGACCCCCTACACTACACAAACACCACTGCACTACCCTAAACCCTAAAACACTACCCCAACACCACTGCACTAACCTAAATCCTAAAACCCTACCCCCAGCACGACCCCCTACACTACCCAAACACCACTGCACTACCCTAAAACATGACCCCCTACACTACACAAACACCACTGCACTACCCTAATCCCTAAAACACTACCCCCAGCACGACCCCCTACACTACACAAGCACCACTGCACTACCCTAAACCCTAAAACACTGCCCCCAGCACGACCCCCTACACTACACAAACACCAATACACTACCTTAAACCCTAAAACACTACCCCCAGCACGACCCCCTACACTGCCCGAACACCACTGCACTGCCCTAAACCCTGAAACACATACCCTAGCATGACACCTTACACTGCCTGAACACCACTGCACTGCCCTAAACCCTGAAACACCACCCCCTTCACAACCCCCTACACTGCCCGAACACCACTGCACTGCCCTAAACCCTGAAACACCACCCCCAGCATGACCCCTACACTGCCCGAACACCACTGCACTGCCCTAAACCCTGAAACACTACCCCCAGCAAGACCTCCTACACTGCCCGAACACCACTGCACTGCCCTAAACCCTGAAACATCACCCCCAGCAAGACCCCCTACACTGCCCGAACATCACTGCCCTAAACCCTGAAACACCACCCCCAGCATGACCCCCTACACTGCCCGAACACCACTGCACTGCCCTAAACCCTGAAACACCACCCCCAGCACGACCCCCTACACTGCCCGAACACCACTGCACTGCCCTAAACCCTGAAACACCACCCCCTGCATGACCCCCTACACTGCCCGAACACTACTGCACTGCCCTAAACCCTGAAACACCATCCCCAGCATGACCCCCTACACTGCACGAATACCACTGCACTGCCCTAAACCCTGAAACACTACCCCCAGCAAGACCCCCTACACTGCCAGAACACCACTGCACTGCCCTAAACCCTGAAACACCACCCCCAGCAAGACCCCCTACACTGCCCAAACACCACTGCCCTAAACCCTGAAACACCACCCCCAGCAAGACCCCCTACACTGCCCGAACACCACTGCACTGCCCTAAACCCTGAAACACCAGCCCCAGCACGACCCCTACACTGCCCGAACACCACTGCACTGCCCTAAACCCTGAAACACCACCCCCTGCACGACCCCCTATACTGCCCGAACACCACTGCACTGCCCTAAACCCTGAAACACCACCCCCAGCACGACCCCCTACACTGCCCGAACACCACTGCACTGCCCTAAACCCTGAAACACCACCCCCTGCACGATCCCCTACACTGCCCGAACACTACTGCACTGCCCTAAACCCTGAAACACCACCCCCAGCACGACCCCCTACACTGCACGAACACCACTGCGCTGCTCTAAACCCCGAAACACTACCCCCAGCAAGACCCCCTACACTGCCCGAACACCACTGCCCTAAACCCTGAAACACCACCCCCAGCAAGACCCCCTACACTGCCCGTACACCACTGCACTGCCCTAAACCCTGAAACACCACCCCCAGCATGACCCCCTACACTGCCCAAACACCACTGCACTGCCCTAAACCCTGAAACACCACCCCCAGCACGACCCCCTACACTGCCCGAACACCACTGCACTGCCCTAAACCATGAAACACCACCCCCAGCACGACCCCTACACTGCCCGAACACCACTGCACTGCCCTAAACCCTGAAACACCACCCCCAGCACGACCCCCTACACTGCCCGAACACCACTGCACTGCCCTAAACCCTGAAACACCAGCCCCAGCACAACCCCCGTACACTGCCCGAACACCACTGCACTGCCCTAAACCCTGAAACACCAGCCCCAGCACGACCGCCTACACTGCCCGAAAACCACTGCACTGCCCTAAACCCTGAAACACCAGCCACAGCAAGACCCCCTACACTGCCCGAACACCACTGCACTGCCCTAAATCCTGAAACACCACCCCCAGCAAGACCCCCTACACTGCCCGAACACCACTGCACTAAAGCCTGAAACACCACCCCAAGCAAGACCACCTACACTGGCCGAACACCACTGCACTGCCCTAAACCCTGAAACACCACCCCTGCACGACCCCCTACACTGCCCAAACACCACTGCCCTAAACCCTGAAACACCACCCCTGCACGACCCCCTACACTGCCCGAACACCACTGCACTGCCCTAAACCCTGAAACACCACCCCTGCACGACCTCCTACACTGCCGGAACACCACTGCACTGCCATAAACCCTGAAACACCACCCCCAGCACGACCCCCTACACTGCCCGAACACCACTGCACTGCCCTAAACCCTGAAACATCAACCCCAGCAAGACCCCCTACACTGCCTGAACACCACTGCCCTAAACCCTGAAACACCACCCCCTACACTGCATGAACACCACTGCACTGCCCTAAACCCTGAAACACCACCTCCAGCAAAACCCCCTACACTGCCTGAACACCATTGCTCTGCCCTAAATCCTGAAACACTAGCCCCAGCATGACCCCCTACACTGCCCAAACACCACTGCACTGCCCTAAACCCTGAAACACCACCCCCAGCACGACCCCCTACACTGCCCGAACACCACTGCACTGCCCTAAACCCTGAAACACCAGCCCCAGCAAGAGCCCCTACACTGCCCGAACACCACTGCACTGCCCTAGACTCTGAAACACCAGTCCCATCAAGACCCCCTACACTGCCCGAACACCAGTGCACTGCCCTAAACCGTGAAACACCAGCCCCAACATGACCACCTACACTGCCCGAACACCACTGCACTGCCCTAAACCCTGAAACACCAGCCCCAGCACGACCACCTACACTGCCCGAACACCACAACACTGCCCTAAACCCTGAAACACCAGCCACAGCACGACCCCCTACACTGCCCGAACACCACTGCACTGCCCTAAACCCTGAAACACCAGCCCCAGCACGACCCCCTACACTGCCCGAACACCACTGCACTGCCCTAAACCCTGAAACACCACCCCCTGCATGACCCCCTACACTGCCCGAACAAAACTTCACTGCCCTAAACCCTGAAACACCACCCCCTGCAGCACCCCCTACACTGCCCGAACACCACTGCACTGCCCTAAATCCTGAAACACCACCCCTGCACCGCCCCCTACACTGCCCGAACACCACTGCACTGCCCTAAACCCTGAAACACCACCCCCAGCACGACCCCCTTTACTGCTCGAACACCACTGCACTGCCCCAAACCCTGAAACACCACCCCCAGCACGACCCCCTACACTGCCCGAACACCACTGCCCTAAACCCTGAAACACCACCCCCTGCACGACCCCCTACACTGCCCGAACACCACTGCACTGCCCTAAACCCTGAAACACCACCCCTACACTGCCCGAACACCACTGCACTACCCTGAAACACCACCCCCAGCACGACCCCCTACACTGCCCGAACACCACTGCACTGCCCTAAACCCTAAAACACCACCCTCAGCATTACCCCCTACACTGCCCAAACACCACTGTACTGCCCTAAACCCTAGAACACTACCCCCAGCACGACCCCCTACACTACCCGAACACCACTGCACTACCCTAAACCCTAAAATACTACCCCCAGCACAAACCCCTACACTACCCGAACACGACTGCACTGCCCTAAACCCTCAAACACTCCCCCAGCATGACCCCCTACACTACCCGAACACCACTGCACTGCCCTAAACCCTAAAACACTCCCCCAGCATGACCCCCTACACTACCCGAACACCACTGCACTGCCCTAAACCCTAAAACACTCCCCCAGCACGACCCCCTACACTACCCAAACACCACTGCACTGCCCTAAACCCTAAAACACTACCCCCCGCATGACCCCCTACACTACCCAAATACCAATGCACTACCCTAATCCCTAAAACACTACCCCCGCATGACCCCCTACACTACCCTAAACCCTAAAACACTACCCCCGCATGACTCCCTACACTACCCAAAGACCACTGCACTACCCTAAACCCTAAAACACGACCTCCTACACTACACAAACACCACTGCACTACCCTAAACCCTAAAACACTACCCCTACACTACACAAACACCACTGCACTACCCTAAACCCTAAAACACTACCCCCAGCAGTACCCCTACACTACCCAAACACCACTGCACTAACCTAAACCCTAAAACACTACCCCCAGCAGTACCCCCTACACTACCCAAACACCACTGCACTACCCTAAATCACTACCCCCAGCACGACCCCCTACACTACCCAAACACCACTGCACTACCCTAAACCCTAAAACACTACCCCCAGCACGACCCCCTACACTACCCAAACACCACTGCACTACCCTAAACCCTAAAACACTCCCCCAGCACGACTCCCTACACTACCCAAACACCACTGCACTACCCTAAACCCTAAATCTACCCCCAGCATGACCCCCTACACTACACAAACACCACTGCACTACCCTAAACCCTAAAACACTACCCCCAGCATGACCCTCTTCACTACCTAAACACAACTGCACAATTTGTTACAGGCGTTGCAACGCAGGCCTGTGGTGCTTACTGGAAGTACCTAGTGGGCTAGTTGGGCCCCAGGGACCCTCAGGATTCAAGGTGACCTAATCCCCCAACTTAAAACGCACCACGGGGCGCGTTTGCACAGTGGTGAAGGGAGGGGGCGGAGCCTCAGGTGACATGTGCGCAAACACGCCCTGTGGTGCGTTTTAAGTTGGGGAATTAATTCCCTTTGAATCCTGAGGGACCCTGGGGCCAACTAGCCCACCAGGTACCTTCAGTAAGCACAACAGAGTTGCGTTGCAGAGAGGTGAAAAAGGTGCGTGGCCTCGGAACGCCTCTCTGCAACTCAGCTCTGTGGTCCTAACTGTAGGTACCTGGGGGCTAGTTGGGCCCCAGGGACCCTCAGAATTCAAGGGGACTTAATCCTGCAACTTAAAACGCGCCACGGGGTGCGTTTGCACACATGTCACCTCAGCCCCCCTCCCTTCACCACTGTGCAAACGCGCCCTGTAGCGCGTTTTAAGAGGTAGTTTTAATCCCCTGCCCTATTATGTACTAGGGACTTGCAGAGGAGGTCATGCTAATCACAGGGGTACCCCAACGCATAGTGTTCCCTAGTGTATGTAGGTGTTTTCACTGTATTCTAAGTGTCTTTTAGCATAGCACTGGCTCTGGTTAGTCAGAGTCAGTTACCACCAGTACCCGTCTGAAAAAGTTGTGGGCACAGGATGATTTTGCAACAAGGCCTCTTTCTGCTCCTCTGTTGGTTCTTTCTGCACATCTTTTGCTTCTTTCTGTGCATTTTTTCTTCTTTCTTCACATGTCCTACCTCTGTAGGCATAGTTAGAAACTAGCATTTAAAAAACCTTTGAAATTCACTTAAAAATCATAGGTTTCAGGCACGTTATAGTTAGAAATTAGCATTTAAAAAACCTTTGAAATTCACTGAAAAAACCATAGGTTTCAGACACGTTATAGTTAGAAATTAGCATTTAAAAACCTTTGAAATTCACTGAAAAAACCATAGGTTTTAGGGACAGTTATAGTTAGTTGGACATTTCACTCGTACAAAACCATAGAAATTCCCCCGTTATAGTTAGTTCAGCTAACTATAACTCGCGCCCCGCAATGCACTGCTGATGACGTCACATATTACATCACTCATGACATGGTCAGTGACATCACTGATGACATCACTGATGACATCTCAAATGACATCACTGATGACATCATCCATGTGATAATTTCATGCATCTTCTCACACCCTAATATAACTTTTGATACACCCACTCTAAATTACAGACTGCCATTCTCAAAACCATAGACACTCCAACACCAAAAACTACATACCCACTCACTGATTCTTAGGTCTACACACACATCCACTCACTCACCCGTACAGTCACTCATACTTAGTCACTCAGTACAGGACTATCATATGCACTCATACACCTATATAAACACTCACACACCGCCACTCATCCATAGAGGTACTCACACACCTAGTCAGTCATGCAAAAACTTAATCACACACCCATTTACTCACCTATACAGTTATACACACACCAGCTCACTTACTCATACAAATACTAGCACATTCTTACACTCTTATACAATCACTGATACAAGTACACACTCATCCATACAGCCACTCTCACAATCACACACTCTCACTTATAGCCATTTATATACTCCAACACACATATATACTGCCTTTCACATATGTAGTTACTCATACATGTACCACTGAGATATACATTCAATCACTAACACACCCATACACACACTCACCCACCCATACAGTCCATCACAGATGCACTCTTGAAACCATGCACCCAGTGAATCACCAACTCACACATCTATGCACAGAGTCACACACACCCCACCCACACAAACACTCAGGCACCCATACAGATACTCAGACAATCAATCAATAACCCATGTAGACACTCATGTAGCTATTCAGAAAGCCATGCAGCCGCTTACAAACCAACAGACAGACGGATACAGACATTCACACAGTTTAGTCACTAACCCATGCATTCAGTAAGATACATTTAATCACTCACTTGTAGAGTCAGTCACTCACGTACTAAATCATCCATTCAGACACTTATACACCCACTCATTCTTCAATACGCCTTTCCCAATATATATTAAACATATTTAAACTTTACAGAAACACACAGTCACTGGATGATGTCATCAGTGATGTCATTTGAGATGTCATCAGTGATGTCATCAGTGATGTCACTGACCATGTCATGAGTGATGTAATATGTGACGTCATCAGCAGTGCATTGCGGGACGCGAGTTATAGTTAGCTGAACTAACTATAACGGGGGAATTTCTATGGTTTTGTACGAGTGAAATGTCCAACTAACTATAACTGTCCCTAAAACCTATGGTTTTTTCAGTGAATTTCAAAGGTTTTTTAAATGCTAATTTCTAACTATAACGTGTCTGAAACCTATGGTTTTTTTCAGTGAATATATATATATATATATATATATATATATATATATATATATATATATATATATATATATATATATAAATATATATATATGTATGAGAAAGCGCGTCCAACGTTTCGTGCATGCGAAAGGACGAGAGCAGACCCAATTATTATGCCGGTTATCTTTATTCAGCAATCACCATGTCGCCATTGTGTGTATATATATATATATATATATATATATATATATATATATTGTCCAACAAAAGTGCCCGAAAGCACTCTTGCCCTCCGGCATTAAATTGCAGCTCGCCTTCATGCTCCAAGGGTTAGCATTAGGTGCTGACGCGTTTCAAGGCTCAAGGCCTCTTCTTCATGGGCTGCTAATAAACATCGCATCACAGACTCACAATCTATTTCCGGCTTTATTTATTTCAATTCAAGCCCTCAGTGGGCGTTGCTAATTGCAATGATCATAAGTGCATGATGGGACATATAGTCTCTGATGTGAGTAAAAAGTTATCCTTTAGTAGGTTTGATGCGTATTTAAAATTAAAGCTTTTTCATGTCCTTAGTAGGATTTTGGAGCATAGTAGACGGGCTAATTATGCATGTAGAACGCTCCGCTGTCACGGTTTTGAGCAGTTCAAATCCACAGCCTCTCTGAGTTAACGATGGTGCTCCTCCCCACGGCTGGGCTGCCGTGTATATGAATTGTCCAACAAAAGTGCCCGAAAGCATTGAGAGGGCTTATATATATATATTTCAAAAGTAGTGCTCCTTCTGTCCCCCCTCGCCCTTAGCATAGGATCGCTGTAGCCGGCGGAGCACGCCAGACATCGTATCTGTAAATTGTTTTGGATAAAGCGATCACTCAGAGTCCGTACAACTGCCAGATGCTGGTTTATTCAGTAACACGTTTCACTTATCAAGGGGGAGAGGTCGGGGACAACGTGGGCGAGGAAGAAGCCAGGAAGGAACTGGAGGAGAAGAAAGCGACAGCGACAGAGAATCGAGAAGAGGAAGAGGACGAGTAAAAAGGCTCATGGGAACCAAGCCAAGAGTCCTCAAGACAACGAACTAATGGATGACGACGTGGTAAATAAAACCATTATTAATCTTTCCCACAGACCATTATGCATGCAGGATAAACGTACACTATGCTTAGGTCTTTACTTCTGTCCCAGCAATACCTTTGACTATCCTGAGACCAGGATAGATATGTATACATTTGTTAGGAAACTGAAATTGAAAAAATGGCATAAGATTAGGGGAAAGCAAGTAACAGACCAAGAAGATGTGACCCCCAATCCTAACCAGGAAGCAATAGACAACGTGGAAGCAAACCAGTACCTTACCATAGCAGATATGGATACCTTTCAGGCGATGCAGGACCTGTACATGGAAACTGGATTAGACCCAATCGAGGATAATGTTGAGTTCAACACCGAGCGTCCTACAAAAACAAATTTTAAACCCAAATCTGTCTTCCTACCCATAACGCTGCACAATAATATCGATGCAATCCACGAGACAGTAACCAGGGACCTAATGAAATTCCAGAAACAGAGACAGAGGAACACCAAAAAATCCCCTATCTTCACGAAAACCCAATGGAAGTTAGTAAAATCTCTGATAGACGATAAGAACATCGTGATACACCCTGCAGACAAATGGGGGAATATCGTACTTTGGTATAGGTCATCGTATATTGCCGAAGCACAAAGACAACTTGATGACACCAGATTCTATGTGAAGACTAACATGAATGAGTACAATGCCAGTATTGTTGAAATATGGGAAATACTCACCAAGTGGAAAGATAAAGGGATCCTCCAAATGGAAGAATATTGCTACCTTAAGTGTGATTATCCTAGAACACCAATTTTTTACCTATTACCTAAAATCCACAAGAACCCTGATATACCACCTGGGAGACCCATTGTCTCCTTGATAGGCTGCGTCACAGAACATATCTCAAAATATGTAGTCTACTTTCTTCATGAATACCGTCATGCGTAAAGGACACGAAAAACTTTCTGGAAAAAATTAACAACATTGAATGGGAGGAAGACTACTTACTCATAACTATGGATGTGAACTCCTTATATTCAATCATAGATCATTCCCTTGGCATACAATGTTGTCAGCAATTCCTAAAGAATCGGAGAATGTGCTATCTTGAACACACTAGAATGCTACTAGAAATGATGACATTTTGCCTTGTCAACAACATGTTTCTCTTTAATGACACAATGTATAAGCAAGTCCTTGGCACAGCTATGGGCACTTGCTTTGCCCCTAGCTTTGCCAATCTGTTCCTGGGGATATGGGAAGAGGAAGTACAACGTAATATGAGATCTGACGGAACTGAGCAGAGAGTGGTAAAGTGGTACAGATCCATCGATGATCTGTTCATCATTTGGAAGGGGAGTGAGGAGGATGCAAGGAATATGATAGAAAAACTGAATGATAATACATTTAATCTAAACCTGACATACTCCATGAGTAGGGAGCGCATCGAATTCTTAGATGTAGTTCTTGAAATCAGGAATAACCACCTAAATACTAAACAGCAGGTAACAGTCTTCGTCATGCTCTCAGCAGTCACCCAGAACAATTAAAATGGAGTATTCCATATGGCGAACTGCTGAGAGCAAGATGAAACTGTAGTAACCAGGAAGACTTCATTGAAAAACAGGAGACGATGATGAAGAGGTTTAAAGAAAGAGGATACCCCAGATGGGTCCTGGAAAGGGCTAAGGAGAAGGTCAGTAAAATCAGAAGGGAGGAAACTCTCAAAGAGAAAATCAACACAGAGGAAAATACCTCTACCAAGGTGATTCTGACCTACAATAGTGAATCTAGCAAAATCACAAAAATCCTGAACCAGAATTGGAATATCTTAGCAAGCGACCCCACGATTGGTCTAGAATTGCCAGAGCGACCCCAAATCACATACAGGGGAGGGAAGAATCTCAGAGATTTATTGGTTAAAGGGGATATCACCAACAAACGCATGAATACCCGGCTTGGTCTACAAGGGTTTTTTCACTGTGGGCATTGTAAAGCATGCCGGAATAGTGTCATGAGGAAATCTTACCAAACCCCAACAGGAGAGAGAAACATTAACCAATTCCTCACCTGTGGCACCACATTCACTATCTATATTCTGAAATGCCCATGCAAAAATCGCTATGTGGGTAGTACCACATTAGCCACTAGAAAGAGGGTCCTGGAGCATATAAGGGCAATTAGCAATAAGGACCCCATTACCCAGTAGCGAGACACTTTGCTAAGTACCATCTCTCAAACAATTCGCTTCTCTCCTACTACGCTATAGAACAAATCCAGCAAAATCTAAGAGGTGGGAATAGAGTACTCCAGTTACGCAAGAGAGAATCCTGGAACATCATTAATCTTCAAACCAAAAGCCCGGAGGGGCATAACCAGGATGAGGAGTTGAACATTCACCTTCATGAATAGGGGACAATCTTTCTTCTCTTCTTTTCTTCTTATTCTCTACTGAAAGTCTAAAATGCTTTTAAGAAATTATTCGATTGTAGATTTTGGCCTGTCTGCATGTGTGATTAGTACTTTGTTTATTGATTGATCTTAACCCGCTGTATGAGAATAACTCATGGATTTTCTTTTATTTTCTTTGTTTTTAAATCACAGGAGAAAAGGAAGGGGCCACCTCAGAGGAAGTGTTTCCAGCACTGGACCCCTAACCTTTTCTTCAACACCGTCACGGTGGATGGCAGCACCTGACAGATAAGAGACACCGCCATTTATGAGGGAGTTCTTTTTTAATTGGGTGTTGCAGCACATTGGGAGTTCTTTCTGTGTTTTTTTGATCACCCTGATTAGATAAAATTGATTGTGGAATCTGGTTTACGGAGGGTAAGACCGAATAGTGGGAACACAGAGATATGTCTGTTTCTGGTCCACCATTAATATAAGGCACTAGCAGAGGGCAGTGGCAAAGGTCTGGGAGGCCACAACAAGGCACTAGCCATTACAGTTCAGAGCCTCAAGTGTAATTAGCAGTGTGAGAGTAACTGGCACTGACCGTACGCACTGCATGGGTTCTGGTTCCCCGCAGAGTCAGGCACTTGCCGAGGGCACCGACAAAGTACTGTGATGGCACGAAAGGGCACGAGTCCTCTAGCTCAGTGTTTACGACAGTAGAAGTATTACTGGCACTGGGCGTATACACTACATGGTTGTCATGACAACAGGGACACACAGTTTACGCACTTGCCAGGTAATTTTAGCATTTTAGCTAATACAAACTGAGCACATGCTTAAACAAACTGTGGAAGTACCGACTCAACCATTGGTAACTTACTGTGCAAAATGGAGGCATAAAGATTTACTAACCATTATAAGATGGATGCCATTTTCGTCTAAAATGAATAAAGGGTGAAAGTATTAGTTCTAGTCATTGGTACTTTACTTGATGGATATTATTTTGCATTATGTGTGCACCTGTTGGCCCACTTGGCTATTACTATTTCAGTTTGCTAAACTATCAATATGGAAGTAATATTGATTGACCATTACAAGATGGATGCCATTTTGACTACAATGAGTAACCTTATGCTTGTCCCTTTTTCCTTTCTGTTACCCACTATGTATGGCAGTCTGAGCCTCCAGTACAGTGTGTGAACAAGCTTGCTTGACAAGCGAAACGCGTTAAAGATGTGAACAAGCTTGCTTGACAAGCGAAACGCATTACTGAACAAACCAGCATCTGGCAGTTGTACGGACTCTGAGTGATTGCTTTATCCAAAACAATTTACAGATATATATATATTCACTGAAAAAACCATAGGTTTCAGGGACGTTATAGTTTGAAATTAGCATTTAAAAAACCTTTGAAATTCACTGAAAAAAACACAGGTTTCAGGGACGTTATAGTTAGTTGGACATTTTACACGTACAAAACCAGAGAAATTCGGCTGTTATAGTTAGTTGAGCTAACTATAACTCATGCCCCCGCAATGCACTGCTGATGACATCACATATTGCATCACTCATGACATGGTCAGTGACATCACTGATGACATCACTCATGACATCGCAAATGACATCACTGATGAGTACACAGGTAGATCCTGGGTGATTGCATGAGTGCAGTGGTAGTGCCTGGGTAATTGCATAAGTGCATAGGTAGTGCCTGGGTGATTTTATAACTGCATGGGTACTGACTGAGTGATTGAAGGAGTCCATAGATACTGCCTGGGTGATTGAAGGAGAGGATGAGTGCAAGGGTAAAGTCTAGGTGATTGGAGGAGTGCATAGATAGTGCTTGGGTGATTGGAGGAGTGCAAGAGTAGTGCTTTGGTTATTGCATGAGTACATAAGTAGTGCCTGGGTGATTGCATGAGTGTAGGAGTACTGCCTGGGTGATTAGAGGAGTGCATACACAGTGCTTGGGTGATTTTAGAAGTGCATGGGTACTGCCTGAGTGATTGAAGAAGTGTATGGGTAATGCCTAGGTGCATGGAGGAGTGCATCAGTAGTGCCTGGGTGATTGGAAGAGTGCATAAGTAGTGCTTGGGTGATTTTATAAGTGCATATGTACTGCCTGGGTGATTGGAGGACTGCATGGACAGTGCATGGGTGATTAGAGGAGTGCAAGGGTACTGCCTGGGTTATTGTATAACTGCTTAGGTAGTGCCTGAGTAATTGCATGAGTTCAAGGGTAGTGCCTGTGTGATTGGAGCAGTGCAAGGGTAGTGTCTGCCTGATTATATAAGTGCAGGGGTAGAGCCTGGTTGATTATATACGTGCAGGGGTAGTGCCTGGGTGATTAGAGGAGTGCATAGGTGGTGCCTGGGTGAAATATATAAGTGCATGGGTACTGCCTGAGTGATTGTAGGACTGCATGGATAATACCTAGATGATTGCATTAGTGCAGGGGTAATGTCTGGGTCATTGGAGGAGTGCATGGGTAATGCCTAAGTGATTGCATGAGTGCACGGGTAATGTATGGGTAATTAGAGGAGTGCATGAGTAATGTCTGGCTGATTGCATGAGTGCAGGAGTAATGTCTGGGTGGTTACATGACTGTAGTGGTTGTGCCTGGGTGATTGGAAGAGTGCATAAGTAGTGCCTGGGTGATTTTATAAGTGCATGGATACTGGCTGGATGATTGGAGGAGTGCATGGATAGTGCCTGGGTGATTGCAGCAGTGCAAGAGTAGTGTCTGGGTTACTCTATGAGTGCATAGCTAGTGCCTGGGTGATTGCATGAGTGTAAGGGTAGTGCTTGGGTTATTGCATGAGTACACAGGTAGAGCCTGGGTGATTGCATGAGTGCAGTGGTAGTGCCTGGGTGATTGCATAAATGCATAGGTAGTGCCTGGGTGATTTTATAACTGCATGGGTACTGACTGAGTGATTGAAGGAGTCCATAGATACTGCCTGGGTGATTGAAGGAGTGCAAGGGGAGTGCGTGGGTGATTAGAGCAGTGCATAGCTAATGCTTTGGTGATTGCATGAGTGTAGGGGTAATGTCTAGCTGATTGCATGAGTGTAGGGGTAGTGCCTGGGTGATTGGAGGAATCCATAGGTAACGCCAGGGTGATTGCATGAGTGCAGAATTAGAGCCTGGGTGATTAGAGGAGTGCATGGGTAGTGCCTTGGTGATTTTATAAGTGTATGGTAAGTGCCTTAATGATTGAAGGAGTAATGTTTAGGTGATTGCATGAGTGTAAGAGTAATGTTTGGATGATTGCATGAGTACAGGGATAATGTCTGGGTGGTTGCATGAGTGTAGTGGTAGTGCCTAGGTGATTGTATGAGTGCATAAGTAGTGCCTGGGTGATTTTATAAGTGCATGTGTACTGCCTGAATGATTGAAGCAGTGCATGTGTAATGACTAGGTGATTGCATGAGTGCAGGGGTAATGTCTGGGTAATTGAAGAAGTGCATGACTAATGTCTGGGTGATTGCATGAGTGCAAGAGTAATGACTGGGTGGTTGCATGAGTGTAGTGGTAGTTCCTGGGTGATTGCAGGAGTGCATAAGTAGTGCCTGGGTGATTGGAGGAGTGCAAGGGTAATGCCTGGGTGATTGGAGCAGTGCATAGCTAATGCATTGGTGATTCCATGAGTGCAGGGGTAATGTCTGGGGGATTAGAGGAGTGCATAGATAATGCCTGGGTAATTGCATGAGTGCAAGGGTAGTGCCTGGGTGATTATATAAGTGTATGGGTAGTGGCTGGCTGATTGAAGGAGTGCTTGGG
The DNA here is from genome assembly GCA_963921515.1 of Calotriton arnoldi. Taxonomy (NCBI): domain Eukaryota; kingdom Metazoa; phylum Chordata; class Amphibia; order Caudata; family Salamandridae; genus Calotriton; species Calotriton arnoldi. The sequence goes on from CAWUFW010008744.1 coordinate 696,319, forward strand.
TAATGCCTGGGTGATTGCATGAGTGCAGGAATAATGTGTGAGTGTTTCGAGGAGTGCATGAGTAATGTCTGAGTGATTGCATGAGTACAAGGCTAATCTCTGGTGGATTACAGAACTGCATAGGTAATGCCTGGGTAATTGCATGAATGTAGGGGTAATGTCTTGCTGATTGCATGAGTGTAGGAGTAGTGCCTGAGTGATTGGAGGAGTGCGTAGGTAGTGCCTGGGTGATTTTATAAGTGCAAGGGTTTTGGCTGGGTGATCGAAAGAGTACAGGGGTAGTGACTGAGTGATTGGAGGAGTGCATAGATAGTGCCTGAGTGATTGAAGGAGTTCATGGGTAATGTCTGGGTGTTTGCAAGAGTGCATGGGTAGTGCCTGAGTGATTGGAGGAGTGCATGAGTAGTGGCTGGATTATTGCATAAGTGCATGGGTACTGGCTGGGTCATTGGAAGAATGCATTGATAGTGCCTGGGTGATTAGAGGAGTGCAATGGTAGTGTCTAGGTGATTGGAGCAGTGCATAGCTAATGCATTGCTGATTGCATGAGTGCAGGGGTAATATCTGGGGATTAGAGGAGTGCATAGGTAATGCCTGGGTAATTGCATGAGTGCAAGGGTAGTGCCTGGGTGATTATATAAGTGTATGGGTAGTGGCTGGCTGATTGAAGGAGTGCTTGGGTAATGCCTGGGTGATTGCATGAGTGCAGGAATAATGTGTGAATGTTTCGAGGAGTGCATGAGTAATGTCTGAGTGATTGCATGAGTTCAAGGCTAATCTCTGGGGGATTACAGAACTGCATATGTAATGCCTGGGTAATTGCATGAATGTAGGGGTAATGTCTTGCTGATTGCATGAGTGTAGGAGTAGTGCCTGAGTGATTGGAGGAGTGCGTAGGTAGTGCCTGGGTGATTTTATAAGTGCAAGGGTTTTGGCTGGGTGATTGAAAGAGTACAGGGGTAGTGACTGAGTAATTGGAGGAGTGCATAGATAGTGCCTGAGTGATTGAAGGAGTTCATGGGTAATGCCTGGGTGTTTGCAAGAGTGCATGGGTAGTGCCTGAGTGATTGGAGGAGTGCATGAGTAGTGGCTGGGTTATTGCATAAGTGCATGGGTACTGGCTGGGTCATTGGAAGAATGCATTGATAGTGCCTGGGTGATTAGAGGAGTGCAAGGGTAGTGTCTAGGTGATTGGAGCAGTGCATTGCTAATGCATTGCTGATTGCATGAGTGCAGGGGTAATGTCTGGGGGATTAGTGGAGTGCATAGGTAATGCCTGGGTAATTGCATGAGTGTAGGGGTAATGTCTAGCTGATTGCATGAGACTAGGGGAAGTGCCTGGGTGATTTTATTGCATGGACACTGGCTGGGTAATTGCATGAGTACAGGGGTAGTGCCTGGGTTATTGGAGGAGTGCAAGGGTAGTGCCTGGGTGATTGAAGGAGTGCTTAGGTAATGCCTGGGTGATTGCATGAATGCAGGAATAATGTGTGAGTGTTTCGAGTAGTGCACGAGTAATGTCTGGGTGATTGCATGAGTGCAGGGGTAATGTCTGAGTGATTGCATGTGTGCAAGGGTAATGTCTGGGGGATTAGAGGAATGCATAGGTAATGCCTGGGTGTCTTGCTGATTGCTTGAGTGTAGGGGTAGTGCCTGGGTGACTGGAGGAGTGCGTAGGTAGTGCCTGGGTGATTTTATAAGCGCAAGGGTTCTGGCTGGGTGATTGGAGGAGTACAGGGGTAGTGCCTGGGTGATTAGAGGAGTGCATAGGTAGTGCCTGGGTGATTTTATAAGTGCATGTGTACTGCCTGAGTGATTGAAGGAGTACATGTGTAATGACTAGATGATTGCATGAGTGCAGGGGAAATGTCTGGGTAATTGGAGGAGTGCGTGAGTAATGCCTGGGTGATTGCATGAGTGCAGGGCTAATGTCCAGATGGTTGCATGATTGTAGTGGTAGTGCCTGGATGATTGGAGTAGTGCATTGGTAGTGTCTAGGTGATTTTATAAGTGCATGGTATTGGCTGAGTGATTAGAGGAGTCCATAGATACTGCCTGGGTATTTGAAAGAGTGCAAGGGTAATGTCTAGCTAATTGCATGAGTGTACGGGTAGTGCCTGGGTGATTGGATGAGTACATAGGCAGTGTCTGGGTGATATTATAAGTGTATGGGTACTGGCTAGGTGATTGGAGCAGTGCATGGATAGTGTCTGGGTGATTGGAGGAGTGTGTGAATAGTGCCTAACTGTATAGATGAGTGCATGGGTAGTGTTTGAAAAAATGGATGAGTGCAGTAAAAGCGGCTGTAAACATTAGTTCACAATATCATGCATATTACATTATTTCATCTTATCTTTTTTACTAATGAAGATACAAAACTCAGTGGAACTATTTTACAGTAGTTTTGTTGTAAACTGAATTTAAAATCTTTTCAAACTTTACCATTACCTTCTGTAAAAAAGAAGAAAAACTGTTATTGAATATAATATTATAGTTTTAAGAACACAACATAATTTTAGAAGTACATAACATTTTTAGTTTCCTTTTTGCTGTTTTCAGATTCTACTGAATTTCACCATACACAGTGATTTCAATGTAGATCATCATACAACAGCGGGGAAAAAACAATCAATGAGATTGTAAAAAAAAAAAAAAAACTGCGTTGAAAATATTTACAAGTGGAACTATCTGTTTACCTATCTACTGTTTCTAAATTACATTCTTCAACAACATTAAGTCTTTTCTTTCTCTCAAGTACATTTTGTAAAATATACACTCTCATTTACATCGCGTATAATATAAAGATCAAATAAATAAACTACTTCTTTCAAACACAATTTTCCAAATGCAATATGAATTAGCTCAAACAATAATCCAAACAGTAATTGTTCACATCTTCCCAATAGGCCGAATAATGTTTCCAAATCCATTTGCATTGAAAATATCCAAAATAAACTCATTAATTCGTGTTCACATCTTCCCACTAGGTTGAATGATGTTTTCAAAACTTTGGCTTCAAAAATATCAGATATGAATTTGGTAATTCGTAAGGCAACCTACATTTGAATTCCAAATGGGCATCATTGCAATGTGTCCATCCTTTATTGCACTTTAAATACACAGTATAGTGTCCAGATGTTGTAGTAGGTCCATCATGGAAAATAATAGCCACTGTTTTAAAAGTTCTTCCTGAAATGGATACTTGACTTGCCACAAACTTTTTAATTTTGGTGTCCAATTTTCTTCCATCTGCTCTACAACATTGTAGCATTAAAATGACATATTGTCCAAATCTTTCAATACATAATGTTGACAACATTTCTGATTTACAATGAGAACATTTCATATCTTGATTAGCTGTTTTTACTAATGTTAAAAGACACTGATTTCCAATCTGGTATTGTCAAGTATATGAATCGTTCAGTGTCTATTTCAGTGGTAGAAGAAAATGAACAAACTTCACATTTATGATCCCATCTGTAACTTAGTCCAACCAATTTTCAATTTCTGTTCCTTCATCTTCCAATACTGCAAGCATAAACATAAGAAATTCTTGTGCATCTTGTTGTACATTCAATGTAAATTTCAATGATCCAGTACATATATCCAAAAGATGGCGAATGCCAGAAGCAGTATGGATTTTAGTTCTATCAGTTACCAACTTTTGAAAAATATAATGTAGTAAAGAACAGAATCTTTTTTCTTGATTTTCCATAATTTCATGATGAAGATCCTCTAGATAAAACACAACATTCACAATTACATTATGTTAGAAACGGGGTAGCGTGGTGCGGAGCGGGTAGGCCAAACTCGGAGGCATTGTGTAAAGCATCTGCGCAGCACACTCACAAGCGACACACCAGGCACACTACAAAAAGAGACTCTACACCAGGTTATGTGATAACAGCATATGTATTATGCAAAACACATTAGAATACCATCACAGTTGTGAACACCGTGCCAACTGGCACCCGGTAGCCATATACAGGGGGACTATTTACAGGGCAGGGCCAATCGGGCCGCAGCCAGAACCATCACAAGCACAATTAGGATAAATGAAAGTCCAGTAGTAATAAATGGGTAACAGCCAGTGACTTCTGGCCAGATCAGGGACTTAGCATCCTCATAGTAGCAGTGTTACACAATAGGCATAAACCTCGGCATTAGCATGAATGCATTAGGCATAAGGATAAAGCATCATCACAATAGTATTAGGCATGAATTACATTTGCCTGAGGCCTCTCATTAGGCGTAAAAGCGTTAGGCCTAAACCTGCGGCATAACTGCAATGTCATTGGGCATAAATCATAATGGGTCAGACATAGGCCTAGATCACCATAGCCTGATATTGGCAGGCACATTAGCATTGGGCATACTCACATGACATTAGGCATACTTGCATGAGGCATCTCAATAGGCATAAAAACACATTATGCCCAACAATAGACATTAACCTCATTAGCATAAATCAGAGCAGGCCTAAACAGGTGCATGGGGCATCTCCTTAGGCGTAAAAGCATATTATGCATTTTATCAGCATACGTCACATTGGGCATCAAAACATGAGGCAGGCCAACATGGTGCAGAAAACACATTATGCCAAACCTCAGTAGTGCGTCATGGGAATACCACCGGGGTGTATAACCCCCCATGCGTCCCAAAACATATGCCCCTCGTGGCAGCTGCCCACGCTCTCGTGGTGCAGCTGTAAGGAAAAAGAAAGCCAGCTCTGGCACTACCGTGCCTAGTAGAGCCCCACTCTGGGACCCTACAGTACAGAGTTGCCCAAATGTTGCGACTGCCCTATCCGGTGGCGCAGCGGTGAAAGATACAGTCAGCCCGGGTCCCAGCAATGCGTCCAAATGAGCCCCCAACAGAATACTGGCACCGGGGGCGGGCACCGGCAATGTGCCCCGACACACCCCCCAACCACGGGATGACTGAGCCCCACTCCGGGACTCACTTCAAGTATGCCAAAGTTGCAGCTGCCCGCTAACTGGCGGTGCAGCTGGGTAGACATGCTCTGGCACTGCTGTGCCCTGGTGAGCCCCCACTGCGGCTTGAAGACAAAAGGCCCAAATGTTCAAAGCTGTTGCAGCGGCCCGCTACGGCGGGGCCGCTGTGGGTCCCAAAAGAGTACGTGCACTTCTGGTGCCGCCTCCGGCACCCACGATACTCCCCCAGAGCCCTCACTCACCGGGATTCTTCCGTCTTCACCCGGGCCCCCTCCTGGGACCCGGGACTTCGGTGGAGGGCTCGCGAGGCTCCGGACTCTTCCCGCTTCCTCTCGGGACTCTCCGGGGCTTGCCGCCAGTGCGGGGTAGGCTCCCGCCTGGCTTCTGCTACACGCGGGGCTCCCACCGGCACATGGGGGCCCCGCCTTCCTCTCCGCACGCCCGGGCAGGCTTCCGGTGATCTCCTTCCTGCCGGCAGGCCCCGCCCAGAGTCAGGCGCGGGTGCCTGTCTTCCTGGTCGGCCGGCACGGTTTCTCCGCGGCCCGCGGCAGTGATTCTGGGCAGTTTTGAAGTGCGGGGTGGTCTCCCGCCTTCAATTTGAAGTGCGACCACAGACGAGGGGTGGGCACCCGCTAAATGGGCATAAAGACAGCGGGGTGGGCACCCGCTGGTACAAATAAGCATAAAGCGCGGGGTAGGCACCCGCGTAACTGCACAAATGCGGCACCACAGCGGGGTAGGCTCCCGCCTTAGATTAGAAGGTGTCTACATGCGGAGTGGGCTCCCGCTGGTTCTTAAAACGTTCATAGGCAGCGCACACGCGAAGTGGGCACCCGCTCTTCTGCAGGCACATTGAACGTAGCGCTCACGAGGCGCTAGGGGGACATGCAGGGGGATTCCCTCACCAGACGTCAGCTGCAGGATCCACGCTCCTCCTCTCTTTGGGGATGGAGATATAGCGCTTTGACAGCACCGCGCTGCAGGCATCAGCTCCTCCTCTGGCAATCAGGAAAATAGTGCCTCCCAGGCGCTAGGGAGCTGGTGAGGATCCAGAGTCCCACACAAGGAAGTAGTGCCCACACTCCTCACCTCCTTGGAATACAGGCATTCAAAGTGTAGCGCTCACGGGGCGCTAGGGGCCAGGAGACAGTTAATGCAGGGTGAGATCAGCAGGCAGTAGGGCAGCTCACCAGACCTGAAGCAGCAGTTCCTAGGAACAGTCATCCTCCATTACGATGGCCATCCTGCTAGCGCAACAGTCTCCACTCCAGCAGAGTCTCTCACTAGCCCTGTGGACAGTAGAGGGGTACAGATGGGCACAGGGGCCAGCACGCAGGCCCTTGCGGCGGTACCTCCTGGCAGAGTGTCCCTTCTCAATCCAGTCCACGGTCAGTCTGTCACATGGAGGCACAGCCCCCCTATATATACCCCCCTCACCCCACCTACCAGAAAGGGCCAGAAGCTTCTAGAAGGCTCTCTGGTAATCCGGTCCCAACTGGTTTTGGGGGAGGTGTAGAGCACCCTGCCTGTCAGACTTCCCTCTAAAAGCTGGGGGTGCTGGGAGACAGACAACTAGGCCGCCAACCCACCTCAGACAGGCAGGCACAAAGCACACCAAACAGGGTGACATTTTAAAAGTGAAATTTTTAAACAGCGTAAATAAACCTCTGCACATCATTGCGCAGCATTCCATCACACACATACAGCAAAAAGGCTAGGAGGAAAAGGCGAAAAAGTTTGGGATGACCCTGCAAGCAGTCCCAAGTCCAACACGACCCCCTCCCAGCCAAAAGCCAGGGTAGACCAATCAATGCCTTGATGGGCTTCCCTGCTTGGGGCGAGAAAACATGGACGCGGGCCGGCAACTGCAGGGGTACCCGCAGGTTCTCCGCCATTCTGGAACCCGGTGGTTCCCTCTGTCAACACTCCCTGGACCAACTAACCCACCCCACTGGCACTCTCTAGTCGGTTGCGGCCAGGACCGGCTCCTAGGCCATCCAGATGTCTCTGGCCCTTGTTGTCTCACAGAGTGGGGGGCAGTAGCCCCAGGCACATAGTACCCTTTGACCACTCTACCTCTCCTCCGTGCAGTTCCAAACTGCCACTGGTCCTCCCACCTGGGGTCCGCCCCCTCAGGCTGACCAGAAGTCAGGGGCGAGGCTCTCCTCCCCCTACCTCTCCTTCTGGGGTTCCGCCCTCTCCTCCTATGCGGGGCACCCTCAGAACACCACTCTCTCACTCGTCCAGGGCCGTGACCCTGCGTCTGATCCACCAACCCAGGGTCTAAACCCTGAGGTTGCACCGGTGCTAGAGGCAAGTCCTCCCTCCCTCTGCACCCCCTCCCAGAGTTCTGCACCCTCCCAACTGGAGTAGTACCCCTGGAAGACAACTCCGGGGGAACACTGCTTACAGACGTCCCTCCCGCCAGGTCAGGCAATACCTGAACCGGGCCTCCCAACCCAGGATGGAAGCCCTGTGGTTGAGCCGGTGCCAGAGGTGAGTCCTTCCTCCCTCTGCACCCCCTCCCATAGATTCGCACCCTCCCACCTGGAGAAGTACCCCTGGAAGTCAACTTGGTAGGGACACTGAGTACAGGTGTCCCACCCTCCAGGTCAGGCAGTCCCTGAACCTGGCATCCCAGCCCAGGATCTAAACCCTGTGGCTGAGCAGACCCCAGAACCCCTGGAGCTCTGATTACAGATGCCCCGGGTTCTCCTGACACTAGGGGCTCCCCTTCCATGGACGGCCCATCAGGACAGCCTAGGCTCCCAACCTGGGACTCCCTTATGGAACACTCCAGGCCCTGAGACTGCGGTTGGGGCACCTCAGGACACCTCCTCGTCTCACTCCTTCTTGTAGATAGGACGTGAGGCCCTACAACCCCCCCCACTACACTGGGACCTAGCTGGGCTATTTTGCACCTCTCCCACCTCGCTGGGTTGGAAGATCCGTGCACCATTCCCTTCAGGATCGCTCCCCAATGCCCTCTCAGACTCTCTGGCACCCACCCAAAGGTCTGCCTCTCGTGCAAGCTCCCTGGGATCGGAGAGCCCACGGTCAAACAGGTGGTGGCGCAACCTTGGGAAACAATTTCTGAGCATGTGCTCCCTGATAATTACATGGAACAGCCCTTCCCAATCATTCACTGCGCTACACACCATCCAATACTCCAGTGCAGTCCAACACACCTCCACAAGCTCCTCCCAGGACTGGTGAGCCAGTTTTCCACTGCCCTTGAACTCCAACCTGTCCCCCTCTTCCTGGGAATCAGGCACTGTCTTCCGGGCTCTGGGAGTGGGACTCCCTACACTGGATCCACTCTCGCTGCCACCACTGGATCCCACCCTCACTGGTGAATCCAGACCACAGAAGCCACTCTCAGGGGACAACCTACCCTCCTGAGCTAGTCTCTCCCTGGCGAAGGCCCTTTCAGCCTCAGCCATCCTTTACTGTGCAAGGACCTTTCCGGTCTCCAGATTTTTCTCTTGCACCCTCAGCTGTGCTATCTCCTTGGTGTGCTCTAACCGGAGCTTCTCCAAAGCCAGCTGATGCTCCCTTTCTTCCCTCCTATCTACCCACTCTTCTGGGGACAGGGAAAGGGATGGGGCAGTGCCCCTGACACTGGACCCAGCAAGGGACTCCCTGTCTATTGGGGTCCTCCCTACTTTCTGGTGTCCCCGCCCTGTCATTTTGTACCTCCTGTTCAGGATCCTTAGGGCCACCCTCCTGGCATACGGCCAGGGCCCTCTCCTCCTCATAGTGCTCCCGGTCCCATTCATCCTCTTGCCATTGAATCAGGAATCCCTGAAGGACTGGCTTGGTGTCCGACCCACTCACTACTATGTCTCTCTCCTCACAGAACCCCCTCAATTCCAACACACTGTACTTAAACAGACTGTCAAAATTAAAGGCAGATTCCATTTTGGCAAGACACAGTGCAAGACAAGGGACCTAGGTGCAAGAGCTGCCACAGGAGTACGCAATTCAAAATGACACTTTCAGGGCGAACGATAATCAGACAAACAATCCCCCAATCTGTGATTATTCTAGGTGCACCGTTTGTAGTGCCACCAGTTGTCGCTGTGGTAGTGCGCAAACACAAGTCCTGTCCCACCGCTGAACACCAATGTTAGAAACGGGGTAGCGTGGTGCGGAGCGGGTAGGCCAAACTCGGAGGCATTGTGTAAAGCATCTGCGCAGCACACTCAAAAGCGACACACCAGGCACACTACAAAAAGAGACTCCACACCAGGTTATGTGAAAACAGCATATGTATTATGCAAAACACATTAGAATACCATCACAGTTGTGAACACCGTGCCAACTGGCACCCGGTAGCCATATACAGAGGACTATTTACAGGGCAGGGCCAATCGGGCCGCTGCCAGAACCATCACAAGCACAATTAGGATAAATGAAAGTCCAGTAGTAATAAATGGGTAACAGCCAGTGACTTCTGGCCAGATCAGGGACTTAGCATCCTCATAGTAGCAGTGTTACACAATAGGCATAAACCTCGGCATTAGCATGAATGCATTAGGCATAAGGATAAAGCATCATCACAATAGTATTAGGCATGAATTACATTTGCCTGAGGCCTCTCATTAGGCGTAAAAGCGTTAGGCCTAAACCTGCGGCATAACTGCAATGTCATTAGGCATAAATCATAATGGGTCAGACATAGGCCTAGATCACCATAGCCTGATATTGGCAGGCACATTAGCATTGGGCATACTCACATGACATTAGGCATACTTGCATGAGGCATCTCAATAGGCATAAAAACACATTATGCCCAACAATAGGCATTAACCTCATTAGCATAAATCAGAGCAGGCCTAAACAGGTGCATGGGGCATCTCCTTAGGCGTAAAAGCACATTATGCATTTTATCAGCATACGTCACATTGGGCATCAAAACATGAGGCAGGCCAACATGGTGCAGAAAACACATTATGCCACACATCAGTAGTGCGTCATGGGAATACCACCAGGGTGTATAACCCCCCATGCGTCCCAAACCATATGCCCCTCGTGGCAGCTGCCCACGCTCTCGTGGTGCAGCTGTAAGGAAAAAGAAAGCCAGCTCTGGCACTACCGTGCCTAGTAGAGCCCCACTCTGGGAGCCTACAGTACAGAGTTGCCCAAATGTTGCGACTGCCCTATCCGGTGGGGCAGCGGTGAAAGATACAGTCAGCCCGGGTCCCAGCAATGCATCCAAATGAGCCCCCAACAGAATACTGGCACCGGGGCGGGCACCGGCAATGTGCCCCGACACACCCCCCAACCACGGGATGACTGAGCCCCACTCCGGGACTCACTTCAAGTATGCCCAAAGTTGCAGCTGCCCGCTAACTGGCGGTACAGCTGGGTAGACATGCTCTGGCACTGCTGTGCTCTGGTGAGCCCCCACTGGGGCTTGAAGACAAAAGGCCCAAATGTTCAAAGCCGTTGCAGCGGCCCGCTACGGCGGGGCCGCTGTGGGTCCCAAAAGAGTACGTGCACTTCTGGTGCTGCCTCCGGCACCCGCGATACACCCCCAGAGCCCTCACTCACCGGGATTCTTCCGTCTTCACCCGGGCCCCCTCCTGGGACCCGGGACTTCGGTGGAGGGCTCGCGAGGCTCTGGACTCTTCCCGCTTCCTCTCGGGACTCTCCGGGGCTGGCCGCCAGTGCGGGGTAGGCTCCCGCCTGGCTTCTGCTACACGTGGGGCTCCCACCGGCACACGGGGGCCCGGCCTTCCTCTCCGCACGCCCGGGCAGGCTTCTGTTGTCCTCCTTCCTGCCGGCAGGCCCCGCCCAGAGTCAGGCGCGGGTGCCTGTCTTCCTGGTCGGCCGGCACGGTTTCTCCGCGGCCCGCGGCGGTGATTCTGGGCAGTTTTGAAGTGCGGGGTGCGCTCCCGCCTTCAATTTGAAGTGCGACCACAGACGCGGGATGGGCACCCGCTAAATGGGCATAAAGACAGTGGGGTGGGCACCCGCTGGTACAAATAAGCATAAAGCGCGGGGTAGGCACCCGCGTAACTGCACAAATGCGGCACCACAGCGGGGTAGGCTCCCGCCTTAGATTAGAAGGTGTCTACATGCGGAGTGGGCTCCCGCTGGTTCTTAAAACGTTCATAGGCGGCACACACGCGGTGTGAGCACCCGCTCTTCTGCAGGCACATTGAACGTAGCGCTCACGAAGCGCTAGGGGACATGCAGGGGATTCCCTCACCAGACGTCAGCTGCAGGATCCACGCTCCTCCTCTCTTTGGGGATGGAGATATAGCGCTTTGACAGCACCGCGCTGCAGGCGTCAGCTCCTCCTCTGGCAATCAGGAAAATAGTGCCTCCCAGGCGCTAGGGAGCTGGCGAGGATCCAGAGTCCCACACAAGGAAGTAGTGCCCACACTCCTCACCTCCTTGGAATACAGGCATTCAAAGTGTAGCACTCACGGGGCGCTAGGGGCCAGGAGACAGTTAATGCAGGGCGAGATCAGCAGGCAGTAGGGCAGCTCACCAGACCTGAAGCAGCAGTTCCTAGGAACAGTCATCCTCCATTACGATGGCCATCCTGCTAGCGCAGCAGTCTCCACTCCAGCAGAGTCTCTCTCTAGCCCTGTGGACAGTAGAGGGGTACAGATGGGCACAGGGGCCAGCACGCAGGCCCTTGCGGCGGTACCTCCTGGCAGAGTGTCCCCTCTCAATCCAGTCCACGGTCAGTCTGTCACATGGAGGCACAGCCCCCCTATATATACCCCCCTCACCCCACCTACCAGAAAGGGCCAGAAGCTTCTACAAGGCTCTCTGGTAATCCGGTCCCAACTGGTTTTGGGGGAGGTGTAGAGCACCCTGCCTGCCAGGCTTCCCTCCAAAAGCTGGGGGTGCTGGGAGACAGACAACTAGACCGCCAACCCACCTCAGACAGGCAGGCACAAAGCACCCCAAACAGGTTGACATTTTAAAAGTGACATTTTTAAACAGCGTAAATAAACCTCTGCACATCATTGCGCAGCATTCCAACACACACATACAGCAAAAAGGCTAGGAGGAAAAGGCGAAAAAGTTCGGGATGACCCTGCAAGCAGGGCCAAGTCCAACACATTAGCATAGCAGTTGATACCTGAACTATTTTCTAACTGGTATCCTGCAATATCATCAACAGTGTTCATTTTCATTTCCTTTGCAGTTTCATCATTCTCTTGAATTGTTTACTTTTTTTTAATCTCAGTGGAATATTTGTCATATTTCCGTTTTGGACACACTACACGTTTCTCATATACGGGATATTCACCTAAGTTAGGAGCATAAAGTCTTCTTAACCGATTGTACTCTCTTACACAATTTACATCAGCACTATTCTTTTTCTCATCAAAATTAATCAAATACAAACCAGATAATGTTCTTACTCGAGACAATGCAACGTATGCCATGCCTTCTTTAAACACTGTACTTCCAATATTTACCAAAGCACTGTCTACAGTTAAACCTTGAGATTTATGAATGGTTACTGCATATGCTAAAAAAAGAGGAAACTGTTTTCTACGAAACTACAAGTCTTTTACAAGTAAAAAACGAACAGTACAACGTCCAATCTGTTTTACCTCTTCAATCTGATCAAATTTAATCTTCAAAAATTCAATTCCATCTCTGTTCTGAAAATTTATAAAATCAACAACTTTTCCCATTGCTCCATTTACTAAACCTTCTTCTGCATTCAAATTATGCTGTACAATTACCCGACAGGTTACACATACATATAAAGTCTTTTCTAAACCTGCAGTCTTAGACACCGACTTTTCCAAAGAATCCAATTTTGACTGTAATTTATCTGAGAGAAGAATAGTAACCCCTTTGTGTTCCATTTTATCGATAGCTTCCATTTTCAGTATTGGTTGCTCTTCCAATTTCAAAAGTTCTTTATTGAATGTAGAACACTCTTGCAGTGTAGGCATTAGGCAAACTATAGACTTCTTTTCTCCAATTTATTTGTATATTATTTCAGGTGCTATGTTTTCATTTGGAAACAAGTTCGTTAAAAGCTGACTTTGTAAAGCTTCTTTTCCATATTTTGTTAAAACACCAATTCTTATATCTTGAAGAATGTTTCCATAATGTTCATCACTTGCTTGTCGCATATTCCTAATAAGTTCTTTATATTCAAAATGAGACCAAATGTTGACATTTCCAATACTTCCCAAAGATTTCTTAGTGTCTTCATGGAGAAGTGTTTTAAAAACAGGTTGTCCTTTTACAGGAGTAAGTTGTAGTAGATCGCCGAATAGAATTACATGTTTTCCTCCAAATAGAACATCATAATCTGTTTTTAAAATCTGTTGCATTCTTAAATGTAGAAAGGCAAGCATTAAGTTTGAGACCATGCTCACCTCATCAATGATTAGAAGTTTCATTTTCTTGAGTACTCTTGAAACTTCATAACAAGCTTCTCCAGATAGCTTGTGATATTCCAACTTATTTTCATGTTCAACTGGTAGCATGAGTATTCGATGTAATGTAATCCCTTTAATGTTGTGTGCTGCTAACCCAGTTGGAGCGGTTACAACACAAGATAAATGTGATTCAGTAGTTTTGTGTAGATAACTGGTCAAAACTTTAATTAGGTAACTTTTTCCTGTTCCAACTTGCCCACTGATGTACATTCGAATAGGTTTAAATGATGTGCATTGGCATTCTTTTTTTGATGCAGTAAACCATGCTGTGTCTGTGTGTCACTTGCTGATATATTTATTTTTGTTCAATATTTAGTTTTTCTTCCAAGTTTCCCAACTCAATATTATCCTGTTGTGCTTGTTGCATTGCTGTTTCTACTTCATTCATGGCTATTGCTGCTTCATTTTCAATAATTGGTTGTCCTAGTGGATCTTGACTTAGTGGAGCAGAACTTTGACTATCTTGAGAACTGTCTCTAGCTATTTCAGCTGCAATAGTAGTTTCTTGTTCAATCTCTTCATTTAACATTTGTAGATAAGTTGGAAAAATTGTGCATTGAATACTATCTTTAAATGCAATAAAAGAATCTTCATAGCAGTCAAAATCTCCAAGTAATTCCATTTCACTACGCCAAGGCTTGAAGAGTTCCAGAAGTGCTAAATAGAAAAATTCACTTTTATCTGGAGTTTCCTGTGGTTAATAAGATTTCCTTTGGCAATGTTTTACCAAACATCCATCACATCCAATTACTACATATTTTTCTTCATTTATATTTTCTGTAACATTTCTCTTAAAACTGTAATGTTGCAGTACTTCATAGAGACATATGTTTTCCAGATGTGGACTCCTTTTGCCATAGTACGTATCCAACATATTAGTTTTAACAATATCTGTACTTTCTGGTTCATTCAATGCTAGGTATTCAATTTCTTGTAGAGATTTCAATACTCGATTTCGTGTTGCAGCAAGACCTAGACTTACCCAAATGATTCCTCTTGACTTTAAATATAAACTTGCAGAGGTCAACCGATCCGAACATTCGTAGGATCCAATCTCTCGATGGGAAAGCATCTTCAAACTAAAGCTGTACAATGTGTTAATAAGAGTCTTCTCTTGTGAAATTTCTTCCCACATTTCTTTTAACTCTGTCTTTTCAGATTTGGTTATATATGACGTAACATAGCGAGCAACAGCAATCAAATTATCTGCAACATACTGGATATCCATTTTTGCATTCTACATTGTCTAAATCACTGGATTGTAGTCATTAATATACTTTGAATCTTCAGATCTTTTCATGTTGTAAGTAGTCTTCTGAGATTTTCGAGTTATAGTATGCCTTACTGCTGACATGAAACTATTGACTCTTCCTTTTGAAATTACTGGACGTGGGAATCCAAAACGACATTTTGTATAAAATTTTCCCTTTGACGTGTATTTTCGACGACAATATTTTTCACATCGATGACTTTGAAACCGTGAAACTTGTTGTCTTAAGTTGTTTTCTCCTCCTTTTTTTGGAATGGCACAGGTAATATAGTCTTCCATGAAAGACAAAACAGATTCATCAGAATTGGTTCCAAATTTAGGTGCATTCTTGATCCATAATAGCATGTGTATATGAGGAGCACCTCTGGCTTGGTACTCCTTTCTCCAAAAGAAATCAATAACTTCTCCAAGAGGTGGATTATTTTTATTGCAGATAAAAGACATCATAGCTTGAAACCTATGATTAAAATATCTGCACACATTTACAGGATCCAAGGAACACAGTTCTCCAGCCGTCTTCAATTCAATGTTTTTTACATAAACAAATGAACCTAACAGTGGTACCTTCTAACTGCCAGCACCTAACCTGATTTCACTCCATCAATATTATCCCTTCAATACTAATTGGGATCTGTGTGCACACTGAATAGCACCCACCGTCACAGTGCTTGTTCCTGCAGGAACCCAACAAATCAAAACAAAAGCACAGGTGCACCACACAGTGGAATTAAGTTAATAACGGGAGGTCCATATCCAGACACGAAAATTCTTCAAGTTTTCTTTCTTTTTATTCCAATTTCATTTAACGTAGATAAAACACAGAGTCCAGCTCTAATGTCTCAACACACAATACAGCTGACGCACTTCGTCCTAGTGCAGGACTTCTTCAGGGCGCTAAATAATGATAGGATCCAACACTTCCATAGAATAAAAGGTCATAGGTTTCCCTGCTAATGAGCTGTTTCCCGTCCGGTACGTTTATTGTATCAAGGATAGGACCCGTATATACGGAGGCCACGACCAAAGAATAAATAAATAAATGAAAGGCACGTCCCACAATGGTGGTGTCCAATACCGACAGATTATATTTCGGTGGTGTTCACAACAAATCCTATCAGGATTTACCTTCAAATTATCACACGAAGGCCTAGAAGTAAAAGAGGTGACACCACTTGATAAAAGGTAGACTTGTACAATAAATAACACTGCTAGACCTATGAAACATCCGAGCAAAGGGGACGTCCCATCACAAAGCAACCCTTAAGTTGCAAACCAATATGGTAGGGAAACAACAGCCGAGATAAAGCTGTCAAGATCGACGGGAGCGCTGGGGAACGTAACAGCAAACAAGAAGCCGGGCAGGAAGCTTCCCTACCATATTGGTTTCCAACTTAAGGGTTGCTTTATGATGGGACGTCCCCTTTGCTCGGATGTTTCATAGGTCTAGCGGTGTTATTTATTGTACAAGTCTACCTTTTATCAAGTGGTGTCACCTCTTTTACTTCTAGGCCTTCGTGTGATAATTTGAAGCTAAATCCTGATAGGATTTGTTGTGAACACCACCGAAATATAATCTGTCGGTATTGGACACCACCATTGTGGGACGTGCCTTTCATTTATTTATTTATTCTTTGGTCGTGGCCTCCGTATATACGGCTCCTATCCTTGATACAATAAACGTACCGGACGGGAAACAGCTCATTAGCAGGGAAACCTATGACCTTTTATTCTATGGAAGTGTTGGATCCTACCATTATTTAGTGCCCTGAAGAAGTCCTGCACTAGGACGAAACACGCCGGCTGTATTGTGTGTTGAGACATTAGAGCTGGACTCTGTGTTTTATCTACGTTAAAGGAAATTGGAATAAAAAGAAAGAAAAACTTGAAGAATTTTCGTGTCTGGATATGGACCTCCCGTTATTAACTTAATTCCACTGTGTGGTGCACCTGTGCTTTTGTTTCAATGTTTTTTACATTTGAATTTGCTTGTCGTCGAAATTCAAGTAAATCGTCCCATGCGTATTCAGCACAGCTAAGCGTAACAAACCACGTAGGGGTTCCTAAGTTTCTTAACATACATTTAAGTTCTCGGTGACGACGATACCAATACTCATTAGTACCACATTGACACACCATCAAATTAATTAACTGAGATTCTAAATGATCGTCTCTTTGTTGAACTTTGTCCAAACGTTCCTTTGCGGAAACATGTGTAAGATGAACTCCTGTTTTTAATATGTGGTTCACTGCATATGAAAGTCCAGACAAGTCACTTTCAGACAGAAGATGAAATAAATATGGAATACACTGTCGAAATCTTGGATCTTCAGAGTACAATCTTGTCATACGATATTCTGAAGCTGGAATCTGTACTGGTCAATCATCATATTGTCCACCTTTTCCAGTGGGGAAGAGCTGTGGAAAACAACGAGCTTCAAAACTTTTTTCCCATACACTCATGGGAGTTTCCTTTGCTTTCTTCATTTGAAATAATTCAATAGTGTTTCCTATCACTTCTTTTGAATGTAGAGGATGTATACTGTAATGTTCATAAATTTCTTCACTCCTGGAGTTGTCCACTTTTTCTATTTGGCCAGTTGAAATTTCTGTTTCATCGTCTAAAGATATTTCTTGTTCTTCCACATTTACAGTTTTATAATAAATATTGTTTTGTACAAGATATAATGTAGCCTTTTGAAGTTTGGTGACATCTACTAACTCTTGCCATATTTTCCGACTCTTTGTTGGTACGCCATTAACTAGAATAACTACAGGTTCACTTTCCTCTCTCTCTATACCAACAGTTTCAATATTTTTCTTAAAATCTAAAGGTAAATACACAACTCTTCCTTTTAATCCTCTTTGTAAATCTGTTGGAGGCAGTTTACCTGTTTTAGGCTCCATACGAACTATAGCCTAAAATGGGTGCACAGATTGAATAAGAATGGACTCATACGTATTTAAATCTACCAGTTCCGGAGGGATAGCTACCAACTCTAAGTTGTTATGTACAGCTGTAGCTGGCATTTCGTTCTCTTCTAATTTGTTGTAACAATATTTACAAATACGTTGATCACTACCCAACTCAAAACGACCTTTCACCAACAAGTAAGCACCAAATTGCTCCCACTTATCACTGTTTTCCTTTTCACTTTTTAAATATAGATCAACATTCCTAGTTTGACTTCTATAGTGAGTACGTCGACAACAAATACAAACATAGTTTGGTTTTTCACAAGAAAGTACCTTAAACTTTGTAATTTCTTCTGCAAACTTCTCAGTAGTACTATCTTCCACCTCTTCTTCAACACCTACACTTATCTAACTCTCACTTTCTCTACACTCCTCTTGAGAACCAAAGAAACAAAACTGTATATCATCAGAAACTTTTTTACATCCGATACTGAACCATGCAAAAGAGCTGTGTTTATTTCACTTAAAGATAATGCAGTACTTTTTACATAGTACAATCTTCTTACTAACTTCCGCATTTCTGAATGATGTACTGCTAACATTCTTAAATGATGAAAAGTACTTTGACACACTTTACTAGAAAGACAAGCCAGAGAATGACCCTGCAAGTTAGTATATTTTCTCACTTTACAAGGATCTAGTCCTTGCAACATCTTAATCTTCTGTTTAACACTTTTTTTACCATAATCTCGTAAGAAAATTCGTAATATATCAATAGATTCCTGTCGTTTACTAGAAATACTACTACAATCCCACTTATACACTGGAGCTTGTATACGTCTCCCTTGAAGTTCGTCAGCTATTACTTCTTCCACATTTCTAGGAACCATCTTTTCTTTTTCAATTGGACAACCATTTTTTACCTCATAACAACGACCACTGGTATCAACTGCATGAACTAATATATTTTGTTGAAAATAGCTTTCTTCATTAAAAAAAGGTTCAATACTAGAAGTGTTATTCCATTCACCCGAAATGTTTTTGCAAAAGTTAGATCTATTAACCAGTCTTTTTCTTTTGCTTTTCTCCTTCATAAAGTGCATTGTTTTATTCAATGTTTTCATTCTCTTCAATACTAATATAAATAATTTTCTTTTCATTTCAAAAGCTTTTTCTACTACACTTTCAATCTGTTGTTTTTTCTTGTAAGCTGCTGATCTTCTTTTATATTTTTTACAATCTTTCAATACATTTTGTAGTACTCTACTTTATACATTCTCTTCCTAATGTCTTTATATTATTTCATCCTTCTTTCAACATGGATTGTTTTCCCATAACCTGATTTTCCATTAATATGTCCTTTTTTCATTTCCTTCTAATTGGTTGTTCAACTTTTCTTTCTCTTTTCCACATTTTGAAAATTCATTACGTTCTTTAAAAGTCTTTTAACAAATTCTTTAGTTTTCTTACCAGAAGTCTTTTTCTTCAATGTCACATGTTGTACTTCATCTAATTTCTGCTTTTTTCTCTCCTTTAAATAGTACTGTTTCTTTTGTTGTCATTTTTTTAACCTTTCTTGTCATACTGAATCTTTCTTAATAATAATGGAAAATATCTGAAAAAAAAGAAAAGTTTAAAAACTTTCTAAAAATTATTTAATATTATTAAAATAATTATATACAAATTATCTCATCTATAAATAAAGAAATACCTTCAATTTAAAAGGTACAGATATATGCATATATGATTTTCGGAATATGGTGAAACTTACAGCTGAGACATGTCATAGGTTTTTGCTATATATTTGCCTAGGCCCAACACCCTGAGCATTACTAGAATGGTGACGTAGCAGCACAAAAGTGAGGTTTAAGGCATGTTAGGAGATGGATAAGTTATTACACTACTTTGTATGAGTCTGGAGAAAAGTTCACTTGAAGTATCCCACATATAGGTGTGTGTTTGAAATGTAAAGTGCAATCTGACAAGTTTTAAAGCCTTTATAGCCTTATATCTGAGGTATGTCTCTACTTGCATATGAATTTTCATACATATTGATCGAGTGCGAGGCCAATGCCTAATCAGGGATCAATACTCAATAATATCGCAGAAAATTGGCCCATACACATTCACCCAAATCCCTGATGCACTGGGGTCAATTTGATAAAAGTTCAATTCTCTTCCTCCTAAAATTCGTATATGACATTTCCAAAATACTTATCTAATTTATACATCAACTCTTCCTCTATTTGGTCGATGAACCAATTAGTTGAATAGTTGATGGTAATGATACTCTTTAACTGACGACTAATCATTCGATCAACAAAATTAAACACAGACTCTTGTTGAAGTTAATATGTTTATCTCAAACCAAAGGATAACATGCTCAAAGCATATGGTTAGAAGTGCAAACAATGAACTCACAAAGGGAGAGAAACATCAGAAATTCAAATAGAGACAAATTCATCAATCAGATAATGACATTGTGCATGAAGGAGTGGATAGATGAAGAGACAAAAGTTTCAGAGACAAAATACATTCTCAAATAAATATATGCAAGAACGAGTTAGAATAATACAAACCCGACGGATTTGTAGAAAACCACCCCTCAGGCCTAAGTGGTGGTGGGGATCCCCTGAAAAAGAGTCAGGGGACAAAGATTTCAGGGACAGGAACAGGACAGGACAGGAACAGTTAGGCCTCTCTGCAAACCGACGAACAGCGACGCATCTCCCCTCTCTCAGCCTCTCCGCCTAACGTCTCTAACCACACCCCTAAGGCACCCCAGTTATACCCTAAAACCTACATGTCCGTCCCACATCAGTTGTAACATTCAGTGTAACTAAACAGTTGATTGGTGGACTTTGGGGGTGGTATGTCACACCATGGTGACTTCACTAATATTTGAGCTTATTCTTTGTTTTATGCCCATTCCCATTAGCTCATACATTGTGCATTCACACGATCTGTTCCAGGTTACAATTGTATATACTTTTGAGCAATGTCTACGGAAGAAGTCTTTCTGTCCCATGGTCTGTCACATCGCTTGGCAGATGATCATCACATTGGCCTTCAACTCTTTCATTTCTTCTGCTGTGCTCAGCGCTTCAGCGTGCCTTTGTCAGAACAGCATTTACTCAATTTTCCAACCCCTCCTCTATTCGGATAACTTAAGAAAAATGGCGGCTCATCCAGCTCACTATAGCAAATGGAAAATGAACATTCATTAATTATATGATAATGTAGTTTTCACTGTTTACCACCCACCTTCGCACTATTCCCTGTTAACGCTGTTTACTAGCATAGCTTTATGCAAAACGATATTATTTATTAATTCAAAGCAAGCTGCAACATGCAAACTACGAAATGCACATGCGGCCTAGTCATGCATTGTTTCTCGTTTCTTTCAAAGCATAATGTAAATACAGTTTTAGTTCTTTCATGCGCTATCTCACGTTAGTGCATGCATGCGCAAAGCAGTCTCCCCTGTGTTCATGTAAGGTGCACGTTAATTTTCTATTACTACTTACTGTTAGTACGTATTATGGGGGTATTCATTTGAGTATGTTTCTTTTTGAGAATTCCTGCTCCATCCATCCCCCCCTTTGATGGCTTTCTGGAGCCATCATAAATATACCTACCATACCGAGTGCCATCTTCAGTTATCTAAAACTCTGTATTCTTCTCTCTTTTTATGGCACTTTCATCTATGTCTTTCATCATTTTATAGTATTCTTCTAGCTCAATTTCTTCTCTTTTTCTTTTTCTCGCTCTTCGTCTATCTTCTGAGTCTGTCATTTCCTTTTTCCCGCTCCTACACTTACAACATTTATACGTTGTTATTATCACTACGACTATTATGGCTACTGAAATAAGTGGCATTATTATTTTTCCTAATAAACTACTTCCAAAGGTAGTAAACCATTTACCTACACCGGAGAAACTCTTACCAAGTCTTTCCCAAACACCGTCAACCTCCAGTTGGGTCAAATCTTCATGTAATTTCGTAATATTCTTTATATATCCCTCAATTCCTTTACTTTTGTCAGGGATATAAGTACAGAAGTGTTGGAATTTCAACATGCCACAGACTCCACCCTCTTTTGCCAATAAGATATCAAGGGCAAGTCGATTTTACAAAACCATTGATCTCATTGCAACCATTTCTGTATCAATCATTAAGAAACCACCAGCAGTATCTGTTGATGAACGATCAACCACTGTGGATAACTTTCGAATTTTGTGCGAATTTAGAACGACTCCAACTGATGGTATCAGTGCACCAAAAATATCAC
This sequence comes from Calotriton arnoldi, assembly GCA_963921515.1. Lineage (NCBI taxonomy): Eukaryota > Metazoa > Chordata > Amphibia > Caudata > Salamandridae > Calotriton > Calotriton arnoldi. Next base: position 718,181 of record CAWUFW010008744.1, read on the forward strand.
CTACTATTTCTGAGAAACTTGCTCTCTTGTTACGTGTTAGTCTGTGATTTATTTCCTTTAGTCTGTTGCTGTTTCGATCCATATGATAGACCTTTGGAAAGACAATAGCAAAATAACAACTACCATACCAATGTGCAGGCAATCTATAATAGGCTTTCTTATCACACACATAATAGACTCCTGGAAAGACAGGATCAGTTCCACCCTTCAATCCCCAACCTCCAGTAATCTGAAAGGTATGCTCACATTCACTAGTACCAATGAAATAATTGTTATAGTTAGTTTTCATTCTAAGCAAACATATTTTTCCCTTCTGATGATTGTCCTACAACGTCTCCTGGATGCGACCGCCATATATTCCAAAAGGAATGGGTTACAGATAAACAAAAAGAAAACTAAAATCCTTGTGGTCCGCACATCTGGGACCAAAAATCCGGTATGGTCCCTAGACCAGGAAAGAATAGAAGCTACCAGATGTCACAAATACCTAGGCATCCTTTTCAACATCAACAACAGGTATGTGAATCAGCTGGCAGAACCAAAAAAGAAAGGTACTGCGCTGTCTTTCGCACTTAGATCCATCTACAAAAAACTAAACGGTCCAACATTTGCTCCAATCCTTCAGGTGGCCCAGGCAAAGGTCATCCCAAGCCTAACATATGGGTGTGAGGTTCTAAAAGGGTGGGACAGCGGGCAATTAGACAAAATAGTTGCAAAAATTTACAGAACGATCTTCCAGCTTCCCCCTTACACATCACCAGCACAAATCAGACTGGAATTCGCTATCTGCAGACAGGCACTGGCCCGTATGGCGGCATTCTTAATAAGCTGCCACAAGCTTAGGGTGTCCAAGGAAGGCAGCCTGGCCCACTACTTATGGATTCAGTTGAACACAAGTCGATGGTCGGCGGGGCATCACTACCTGTGCCGCGGCCTCAGTTCTCTTGGCTTGAGTAACCTTTGGGACTTACAAGTTAGCCAACACAAATTCAAGAGGTTAGCAAAAATCAGTGCGAATCGACTTTCTTCATTAGAAGACAGGGCCAGCCTCTCCGAACGGAACCATGGTTGGATGACTCTACGCACTTACCAACAGCTGAAACCCCAGAGCTACCTAACAATCACCTTTAACGAATGTACTAAGCTCCAGTTCTTAAGGCTGAGAATGGGGGTGATTCCTCTGACCTGTCATCTCCCAAAATGGAAAAGAGACTGTGCCCAGGAAACGTGTTGGCTCTGTGGTCAACTCAGGGAAGACATAATACACGTGATATGCTTGTGCCCTAATCTTTTAGAAGACAGAAGGACCCTATTACGAAGGGGTTGGATTGGAAAGGACATAAGATCTTGCAGAGGAGCGGTGCTGGCTTGCCTTGACCCTTTGAACACTACCCTTAACTATGCCTTGGTCAGATTTATGGATCGCTTCACTAAGAAGCTAGAGGAGGCGAGATGTGCGCACGATGGTCAGGCAGGCAACCTGACTCCTTGCCTCACTGAGATCACCGTCCCCGGTCACTGATCTACAGACATGTTTTAGATCCATCATTAAGGCATGGCATAAGCAGAGGAGTCTATTCATCCATACTGTTTTCTTATGCAATCTTTCCCCCCTTACTATGAAGACTCCAAACCCTCCTCCTCAACTGAACCCAATCCGCAGCGTGTCATGCACCGTGCATCAAACAACAGAGCTTTTTATGTCACAATGACTCTCTTTTTCTTAACTCTCAACTGTTTAAATCGGACCTCAGCGTCTTTTTAGATTAGGTTTTCACAATGCTTTTAAATTTTATATAAAAACTAAGCACCTAGCAATGAATCTCTGTTATTGTACATTGTTGCAAGGGTTTTTAACAAATCACGCAATAAAGCAATTTTCAATTTTTACTGAACCCTTCTGATGCCAGTCCAGGGACATTGCAGCGTATGATTCGTCTTTCTCATAATTTCCTTCCCTGAAAGCCCATGGTGGAACTTGTGACTTCTGTTCAAGAGCTTTTCTCTGGAAACTTTCCCTTCTACTTTCTACCAATTCTATAAATACTTTTTCTTCAACCTGCAAATTACATGTTAAATTGTTTTTATAAGCATACTCTATATCTAAAGCCTTAGTAATATGGAAGAACCCTCCCATATAACGTGCATTTTTACTACTCAAAACCTTATTTAGTTCTTTAATAACAGGTATTTCTGAAAACACTAAATCTATATTAGAATAGTGATATTCGAGCTTCCCCGTCACGTAAAACAAACTAGTTAAGACACTGCAAGACACTCCATATGTTAAAGGAAGGTGATGGTATGTCACCCCCTCTAAGACAGACGAAGGTAATTGCATGCACACATAACAATCACTCACATTCATCGTATTAATGTATTCATACAACAATTTAGTAAACACATTTAATGAGAAATCACTAATTGATTTATCATGATGGAGAATGCTTCCATCCAATTGTTCTATGTTAAGATTAGGTATTCTTGTAGTAGCCTCATTCACTCTTTCACTTGTTACATCATTAGTATTATTTCCATTATTAGTTACCATTAGGATAGGTACAAGGACAGTTAGTAAGATCCACATGAATGTTAATAGCAAGACACTACATAAGCAAGCTTTAATATATCTACGTTTTAGACTAGATTTCGGATGTTCAGTCACTTTTTCTTTTGCCATTTTGTATTCTACAAAAAAAATATTAAAAAATGTATCTAAATCTATAAACACTAACTTTACTAAAAATTCTAAAAATTCTAGGAAAAATAGTGTAATCTCACACTTCAGACTTTCTTCTTTACCCCTTTCTTTTATTTTTTTTTCTTTTCTTTAGGTCTTCAGAATTCTTTTACTTCTTTTTCCAGCTGACAATGTTGCACCTTAGTTTTTGTCACAGTTCTTTTAAGGTGGTCTCAATTTGCTTTCATCAACCTGTTCAGTGTCTGATTTGTCTCTTTCTTCACTTGGATATGAACTTTCAATTTCTTCCAAGATTACGTAGGTCCAATCTGGTGCTGAATATTTTCTACTTGTAATTCTTGCTCTTCTTGTTTTTTGTACTAATTCTTCTCCTGACTCTTCTTGTTCTGTCTGACTTGAGACCTCATTACTTTGCTCTGGTCTTTTCCTTGACTTTCTCCTCACCAGAGGGTATTTCAGTCTTTTCACTCCACCTGGCCAATTATCACCTTTTCTTGGTTTCTTGGTTTGAACTACTCTTTCACTTTCTGTATCTGGCTCACAGGTTCTCTTATTTGGCCTTCCTTCTATCTGACTTTCTTTTAGTGTTTCAGCAACTTCTGTTTCTTCTGTTTCGACAGTAATTTCACTGACTCTTTGCTCAGCAGTGAACTCACTTTCTCCTGGTTCAATAGCAGTCACACATTGCTCTGGTTCAACAGCAGTTTCACGAGACCCAGTAGCTGGTGCCCACTTTACTTGACTTGTGCTCGGCTGTTCGTCATCGGTTTGTTCTTCAGAATCTGTTATTCTAGATTCTTCAGCTTCACACACTTCAACTTCTGGTCTTTAACTTTGGTTTACCAGTTGCTGCTCTTTTTGTCTTTCAAGTGGACTTGGGACTCGTCTGGTGTGGCTTGCATGAATCCAGATTAGCAGACCTCCACACTTTACTGCTGTTGCCGTCACCAGAATAACTTGGTACGGACCGATCCACCTGGGTTCTGAACACGATTTCCTCACATGTTTCTTGATGAGAACCCATTCACCAGGACTCAGATCATGAGCTTGATTCGGCTGTGTTGTTGTGGCATCTTTTCCAACCTCGCAAGACACAGAACGCACCAGATCAGCCAATCCTCTGCAATAATCAAGCACTAGATCATCAGATATATTCATCAGTTTGTTCACTGGTATGTATGCTTGTCTCATTGCTCTTCCCATTAGGATTTCATGTGGACTCAGACCCGTATTTTTGTCAGGAATGCTTCTAAGACTCATCAGTACAAGGGGTAAAGCGTCAGGCCATTTCAGTGTTGTGGATGCACACACCTTGCCTAACCTAGATTTTATTGTGCCGTTTACTGCTCAACCACTCCAGATGCTTCAGGTCGATAGGCACAATGCAGCTTCTGTTCAATCTGTAATGCTGCACAAATCATCCGAATTATCTCATTATTAAAATGTGTTCCTCTATCTGTTTCTAAATGACTGGAAATCCAAACCTAGGAATCAGTTCTCTCAGAAGTAGTTTGGCGACAGTTAAGCTGTCATTCCTTCTTGTCGGATAGGCTTCCACCCAACGAGAGAACAAGCAGACAACAACCAACACATATTTCAGCCCATTGCTTGGGGGCAGCTCGATAAAATCTAGTTGGAGATGGGTAAATGGTCCTCCTGCTCTTCCAATTCGTCCCCAACTAACAACTGTCTTTCTGCCTGCATTTTGCTTCTGACAAGTGATGCATCTCTGGCTAAGGCTCTCTGCAATGACCCTGAACCTTGGGTTATACCATGACTGCTTGAAGAGTCTGATCATTGCATCTCTTCCAACATGTGCAATTCCATGATATACCCTGGCCATATGGGAGAGTAAAGAATCTGGCAAGACTGGTCTTTCGTCAAAATAGACCCACACTTCATCTTCTGCTCGCTTTCTACAACCTGTATTTCTTCCAGATCTCCTTTTCCTCATCACTTGCCTCTTCCTGCATCTGCCTCACTTCATCCCAAGTTTCAAATGGGTTTGTAAACATAAGATGGCATTCGGTATTTCCCCTTTCAATTGCTCTGTTTAAAGCCATTAAATTTCGTGCACAGAAACGCGCTATTTGGTCAGCGTATCTGTTGCCCTTTGTCAGATAATCATCTCCTGATTTATGTGCGGCACATTTGACCACTGCAATTCTTTTGGGCAATTGCAAAGCATCCAATAATTCTTTTACAGTTTTGTTGTTACGGGTAGGAGAACCTAAAGAAGTCAGAAATCCCCTTTGCATCCATAGCTGTCCAGAATCATGGACAACCCCAAACCCATATTGGCTATCCGTGAATATGGTCACCCTCAGACTTTTGGCAATTTTGCGCGCTCTAATTAGAGCTATCAATTTAGCAATTTGAGCAGAGTTTACCCCTTTTAGACAGGATGCTTCTAGAACTCCCGCTATGGTGCAAACAGAATAGGCAGTACATAATTCGCCTTTCTCATTTCTTAAACATGACCCATCCACAAATATTTCACAGTCTGGTTCTTCCAGAGGAACATCCTCTATATCAAACCTGGGTTTGGTGCACAGTTCTGTCACATCCAAACAATCATGATCCGCTTCCTCTCTCACTTCCTCACACTGAGAATTTGGCAATAGAGTTGCCGGGTTTACAGTTGTGCACCTCACCACAGTCACATTTTCAGCACCCAGAATCACTCTCTCATACGTAGTCAGCTGACTAGAGGTCAAGTATTGAGTCCGGGTTCGAGTTAAAAGGATCTCAACAGAATGTGGCACATACACTTTGACTGGATATCCCATCACAATCGCTTCACTTTGTTCCAGACTCACACAAGTGGCGGCTACTGCTTTTAAACAGCCTGGTAACGCTGCAGCCACTGAATCCAAAGTAGCAGAAAAATATGCTACTGGACGTCATGCCATTCCATGTTTCTGAGTTAGAACTGAAAGTGCTCATCCATCTCTTTCAGAACAATACAATGCAAACTCCTTTGTATAATCTGGCATTCCCAATGCAGGTGCTCGACAAAGACTGTTTCTCAATTTCGTAAAAGCTTCCATACTTTCATCATCCAACACAATCGGATCTTTCACATCTTTTCGTGTCAACCTCTGTAGAGGTTTTGCATTCAGTGAGAACCCACTGATCCACTGCCTGCAGTATCCAACCATTCCCAAAAACATTCGAACTTCTCTCTGGGTTTTTGGTGGACTCATCTGTTTAATTACACTAATTCTTTCTGGTGTCATCTTTCTGACTCCTTTTTGTATTTTGTGTCCTAGGTACTGGACTTCCTGTTTCCAAAATTGTAATTTTGCTGGTGACACTTTGTGTCCTCCTTCTGCCAAATGGTTCAGTAAGGCAATGGTATCTGTCACACATGCCTCTCGGGTCTTTGATGACACAAGTAGGTCATCAATATACTGAACCAAGACTGAATTTCCTGGCATGATCAAAGTCTCCAGACATCTTTTCAGAATCTGGTTAAAGATTGAAGGACTTTCGGTATACCCTTGAGGAACGCGGCACCATACCAAGACACGGTCTCCGAACCGGAACGCAAAAAGATATTGGCTCTCCGGATGCAAGGGAATCGAGAAAAATGCTTGGCACAGATCAATCATTGTGTACCATTCTGAGTCGCATGGAATTTGGTAAAGGATTACTGCTGGATTTGGTACTACGGGACAACAAGGTACCACAATCTTATTAATCTTTCTTAAATCCTGTACTACTCTATATTTTCCGCTTGGCTTTTTAATTCCTATAATGGGCGAATTACAAGGACTACTCATTATTTCTCTCAAAATTCCATTTTCAATCATTTGATCAATCACAGGAGTGACTCCTGCAATTACCTCTGGACTCATTTTGTACTGAGGAGTGTTTGGATACACAGCACCCTCTTTCACCGTAACCTGAATCGGGTCTACATTTGTCATTAGGCCAATTTCTTTTCCTGTAAAGTCCCATACATCTGACCTCACTGTACTTCTTAATTCTTCAGGCAAACTCTCTTCTGTGAGAAGTGAAAACAACTCATTCACTTCTGTCCCTTGCCAACATCATTTTGAATTCAACATCCTCATCAGGTGTCTGAAACGCAATACCATCTGGTGTACAGTAGATGGTACAGTTCATCTTGCATAACAAATCTCTACCTAAGAGATTTACTGGACTCGAGTCACATACCACAAATCGATCCATGTCTCTGAAATTTCCAATATGAACTTCTATTGGATTTGTGACTGGGGTTTTAATATGCTTATTTGAGACTCCTACAACTTGTATAGTTTCTCTCGAGAGGGGTAGGTTTGGAATTTCTGCTGCTCTCACAGTAGAACGGGTAGCACCAGTGTCCACCAGGAATGTAATATCATTACCTTCCACCTTTCCTTCGACAAATGGACCTGACTGATCTACCGCCAAAGATGCGCCAAGTACGCACTCTTCCTCCCCCTCAGGCACCGTCATTGAGATGAGTCTGAATCATTCTCATTGCACTGCAACCAATATTGCGGAACCATCTGCACACTTTGATTCTTACCGATCTGGACACCTCCGTGAAATCCAGTGTTCACACCGTACCTCTGCACTTGAGCATTCACATTATTTGGCATAGGAGCTTAAGGCACCTGTAACTGTGGGGTAACTACCTGCTGCTGCTGGTTCACAACCACCTCATTCTGCCTCTGTGGATTTAAATTTTGATTTACCCCATTATTCTTTTGAGCAGATCTACACTCATTCTTCCAATGTCCAATCTTTCCACACGCATGAAAAGGAAATTTCTTCCTAGCCTCTTCTTTACTCATTTTACCTCTACCCTTTCCTCCATTGGGTACCTGACCATTTTGATTCTGACCATTCATCTGATAACCTGTCTGAGAATTATTATTTACCTCTTGTTGCTCTGCTACCTTCACTTGTGCCCACATAATTTTTTCCTTTAGTTTCTTGTGCCTTGACTTAATGTCATTGTTGGAAAGTGGATTATTGGTAGGGGCAAATGTAGGTCTGCCACTGGCAATAAGGCAACTAACCATTGGTAGGACTCAGCATAGGTCTTAGGAAATTATTCCTATGCTCAACCCTTGGTAACGTGGCTGCGAGCAGACAGGCTTAACTTCAAAGACAGGTATGTAAAGCATTTAAAAACACCAATTCAGTAAATAATTAAGACACAACACCTAATAAAAATCCAACACCAATTTATACAAATAGGAAATATTTTTATCTTTAAAATGACACCAAAAGGACAAAAATCCAATGTAGGGAACCGGAGATATGAATTTTCAAAGATTTAGCAAAATATAGCACTTAGAAACTTATAGCACCATATTGGGATACAGGCTCGCGATAGACCGACCCAAAGTCAAAGTTTCAGGCTGACCGCGATGGAGCCCTGAGTGGATACCCCACGCGGAAGGTCCCGGTCACAGTGTTTACCTTCGGACTTAGAAACTTTTCTGGAGCTTTTCTCCCCGAGGTCCCTCGAAGCTCTCAGCCAGTCCGGATTCGGTGAGGGTTCGCCGGCTTGCCTTGCGATGAGCTCCCGGTCTCCTTCCTACGTTCGGACTTAGAAACTTTTGCGGTTCGACCTCTGGAGCAATCCAGCCGTGCAAACCCAGGATCCAGGCCGACACGCGGTTGAAGGCAGGCGGCTTGGCTTTCGCGGTTGCTCCCGGTCGCCTTTTCTACGAGCGGACTTAGAAACTTTTCTGGAGCTTTTTCTCGCGGGGTCTCTCGATGCTCTTCACCAGGCCGGATTCGGTGAGGGTTCGCTGGCCTCAGATTTCTTCTACTCCAGGTCAAACTCTGGAAGTTGGACCGATGGAGCTTTTAGCGGGACGAACTTGGATGACTTGGCCAACTCACGGTTGAAGGCAGGCGGCTTGGCTGACCAGGTTGAGTCGGTCCCTCTATGGAGCTTTTTTTTAAAGTTCCTCCAAATTTCTCCAAACTTCTTGAACTTCTTCCTGAAGTTCCTCAAAGGGTCCGAAAGTGTCTCAAACTCACTCCAAGGGTCTGGAAGCACCAAGATGGTCCTTGAAAGTTGAGGACTTCAGTTCCCACAATCCACTTGGACGTCACCCTTACAAATCTACTGGTAGTTCCCCAGGTTGATGATCTTTGGTGGTGAGGGTCCAGGTGAGCTCTGTTAACCTGTAGCTTGCAGGGAGTCCACTCTTTAATTCTTTTTCAGCAAGGTAGTCCACAGGGCTGTAGTTTCGGATGGTGCAGGCTTCAGATGTCAGGCCTTAGAATTTGCACAGCAAAACTTCTCAGCTTGGCACAATGTCTTGCTTTCTTCAGTTTCAAGCAGCAGATCTGGAGGGCTCTGCCCCTCTCAGATACTTATTCCTAGTTCTCTGGGTCATGCAGGAGGTCACTCCTGACCAATGGGAGCAGGGTAACTCCTCAAAGATATGACCACATCCTGTAGAGTGTGGCATTATTTTGTCCCAGAGTGCATCAAATCTTCCAAATCCATAATGGCTGATTTTCCAGCAAGGAGGTAAGAGCTGGCTAAACACACCCCTAGGATGGCTAATTTATTTAGACTCTCCCCCCTGCATCTGCTCATACCTTCCTTAATCCTACCATCTGCCTAAGGTTGAAAGTTCAGAGTTGTAAATGACACTGTTCTCTGCTCTCCTCTTTGAAGAACATAGTTTACGACTCCTCCCCCTGGCCTGGCATTCCTATGGAACAGCACACTGCCCTGCCAGCAGAGATGGTTGACCCCAGGGGCTCTTTATCACCTCTTCAAGGCAGCCTGGCTAATCCACTTAACTCTGACCAATCAGGGCAGACCACTGGAAGGCTGAATCTGGACTTACAAACAAGAAAGTCTTATAACGTCTTGTATGTACACTTTAGGAGAAATTCAACAATATCATATTGTTGAATTTATTAATACTCATTCGGGAAAGTCTTTGAATGGCACTTCTAGCCCTCTCCTATCAAGAGTTATTAGATAATAACTTCCTACCATGCTAACCTATGTAACAGGGGATTTGCAATGGAAAAAATGACTTGGGCCATTTCTCCAGCACCAGGACTTACAAAAACATATTTTATAAGTACTAGGCTTATATCTACAGGACCCCCACCCCATGGGACAACAAGGGGAGACTTTAGGGGTTCTGAATCTGTAAAAATATTGCAGATCCTCACTTCACAGTGCTCCTAGCATCAAAGTCGAATTTGGGCAGCACTTTATCACAATTTGGGGAGTGAAATGTGAAATTTCACTTAACCCAGTGCATATAAAACTCATTTTATAAGGGTCTACCTTATAGATACCTGAACCCCCACCCCTGGGACATCTAGGGGAGACCCTGGGGGTCCCTAATATGCCATAACATTGTAGGTTATCCATTTGTAAGTGCCCTAAACACCAAAGTCGAGTTTGGGCACAATTTACTTTTTAAAAGCAGTCCTGGCACCTAGGGCTGCTTTTAAAACTAACCTCAGGTCTCAGCAGTACACACATGCAAGTGCAGAAAGCGGCTGGCCTCTAAACTGCCATGCCCTGCTAAATACTAGGGACTGATAGGTAGTTTCAATTCCCCTGCCCTATTATATACTAGGGGCTTATAGGGTAGGTCATGCCAATCACAGGGGTACCCCAACCCATAGCGTACCCTAGTGGGTGTAGATGTTTTCACTGTATTCTAAGTGTTTTCAGCATAGCACTGGCCCTGGGCCTGGTTAGGTAAAGCCCAGGGTCAGTCAGAGTCAGTTACCACCAGTACCAGTCAGCAAAAAGTTGGGGGTGCCCAGGGCACAGGATGACTTTGCAACATAGCCCCCCAAACGAAAGGTGATGGGTTACTAACCTACACCCTGGTAGTCCTCATCAGCTAAGTGGAAAAACCTGGAAAGTCCATCTGCATTTGCATGGGCAACCCCAGGTCTGTGTGCCACTGTAAAGTCCATTCCCTGTAGGGAAATGGACCACCTTAACAGCTTGGGATTCTCCCTCTCATCTGCATGAGCCATCTGAGAGGCCTGTGGTCAGTTTGAACACGAAAGTGAGTCCCAAACAAATATGGTCTCAACTTTTCAGGGACCAAACCACAGCAAAAGCCTCTCTCTCAATGGCACTCCACCTCTGCTCTCTGGGAAGAAGCCTCCTGCTAATAAAGGCAACTGGCTGATCAAGGCCCTCTTCATTTAGCTGTGACAACACTGCCCAAATCCCTTGCTCTGAAGCATCTGTCTGAACCACAAATTCTTTTGTGTAGTCAGGGGCCAGTAGCACTGGTGCTGAACACATAGCAGCTTTCAGAGTGTCAAAAGCCTTCTGACACTCTGGGGTCCAATCCACCTTCTTGGGCCTCTTTTTAGAAGTGAGTTCTGTTTGGAGCCCCACAATGGTCCCATAATTTTGAACAAACCTTCTATAGTACCCTGTCAGTCCAAGGAATGCCCTGACCTGAGTCTGGGTAACAGGAGCTGTCCAATCCAAAATAGTTTGGATTTTAGCTTGGAGAGGCTGTACATGGCCCCCACCTACCAGGTGGCCCAGGTACACCACAGAACTCTGCCCTATTTGGCACTTGCTTGCCTTAATAGTCAGGCTTGCCTGCTGCATGGCCTGAAGCACTTCCCTTAGGTGGCTTAAGTGATCCCCCAGGTAGAACTGTATACAGATATATCATCCAGGTAAGCTGCACTGAACTGTTCCAACCCAGACAAGACCCTGTTCACCAACCTTTGGAAGGTGGCAGGTGCATTCTTTAAGCCAAAGGGCATTACCTTGAACTGATAATGTCCCTCTGGTGTGGAGAATGCTGACCTCTCCTTTGCTCCATCAGTGAGGGCAATCTGCCAGTAACCTGAAGTCAAATCAAAAGTACTCAGGTACTTAGCAGCCCCTAACCTGTCAATGAGCTCATCAGCTTTAGGTATAGGGTGAGTGTTGGACTTGGCCCTTTTGGCAGGTTCACCCCTAAACTTTTTGCATTCTCCTAGCCTTTTTCTGTGACCTGGTGTTGTTGGTTTTAGGCCTCTGGGCACTTTAGCACTGTGGTCCAGTGTAACGTGCGTGCACTCTCTGTGTTACATTGGTGAGATTGGCCTGCCCTCACATAGGAATGCATTGGGGATTCCCTGATCAGTGTGTGTCAGTGGTAATTCATGGTATGGGAGGAGTAGAGTGGTCGAGTTTAGTATGTATGAAATTGTAATAATAAATGCTGCGCAATGATGTGCGCAGATTTATGATGACTGGTTCAGAAATGCCACTTTTAGAAGTTGGAATTTTGGTGTGCTGTGTGTCTGCCTGCCCGATGTGAATTGCATGTCTGGCTTTTGAGTGACAGGGGCTGGGAGGTGTGTGTGGCTCCAGGAGGGGCAGGGTGAGTCAGCACTAGGCTGAATGGGACATCTGTGCTGGGAGTAGTGGGAGGAGTAATCCCCTGACCCTGAATAGGACTGTGCCCAGCCTGTACAATGCTGGCTCCACCCCCTGTGGTGTGTCTGATCACCTAGCCCCCACCTGACAAAGGGGAAGAGGAGCTTGGAAAACAAAGTGCTCCAAATCCCCCCTGAACCAGTTGCATCTGGTTCCCCATGCCCTGCACTACAGACAAAGGAATGCTTGGTATAAATGTAGGGGCTGTGACCCCATGAAATTGTTCAGTTCTATGATGGGGGCTGTTCCTAACCGTGCTGGGGCGTGCTGCTGCTGGGGCCCAGGAGGAACCGCCATGAGGGCTTGCCTCCCTGGGCCCAGCCTTGCCCCCTTGATCTCTAGGGACTTTGTTGGGACTTCTAGCGCCTTGAGAGCGCTGTGTTTTATTTTAATTTAGCCCAGCTACGCCCATGGACTTAAGGGCTCCTAGCGCCTGGGGAGCGCTATATTTTTATGTCCCCAAGAAGAGGAGAGCGTGGGCGCCGCAGCGCAGAGCTGCAGTTAGAGGGAATCCCAACATGGGGATTCCCCCGCATCTTTTGTCTTTTCGGCTGGAGCCCACCCCGCAGTGTGCCTGCCTAGCGGGAGCCTACCCCGCTTTATAATTATTTTAAATCGCGGGTGCCCACCCCGCTGATGTGCTTTGTTGGAAGCGGGTGCCCACCCCGCATTGCCCTGCCAAGAAAATCACCGCCGCGGCCCGAGCCGCCGAGAGGAGAGCGCGGAAAACGGAAGTCAGGTGGCCTTGCCTGACTGTGGGCGGGGCTTGTGACGCACGTCCGGCAAGCAGGGAGAGGAGGTCCCGCCCGCCGGACACACCGCCAGAGAAGAGGATGAAGGCAGGCGGGAGCCCACCCCACCTCCGTGGGAGCAGCAGAGTGCGGCAAGATTCCCAGCGAGGCTCTCATGAGAGAGAGAGCCCCGCGTGTTGCTGCCCCGGGAAGAGGAGACCAGGAGAGGAGGCCCCGAGAGCAGGGCCGATCCCCGCACACTGCCGGTGCCCGTCCCAGTCCCAGCACAAGAGCCGGTGAGTGAGGGCTCTCTGTGGGTTGTGCCGATCGAGGCACAGTGTCTGAGCGGTCCCGCCAGAGAGCGGGCCGCTCCAACGTTGTGGGCACATTTGTTTTGAGAGGGCCCAGAGGGGCCCGTGCTTTCCCCACTTTGGTTATGTGTTTACAGTTGCCCCACTTGACAGTGGGCAACTGCAACGATGGGGGCAATTGTAGTTACCAAGCCCCAGTGGGGCCCAGAAGGCACAGTAGTGCCAGGCCCTTTACTTGGTTTATTCACAGCTGCACCGCACCAGCGCGGGCAGCTGCAACGTTTTGGGCACATTGATCCTAGGGCACAGTGAGTGCCCAGGCCCACGTTTTGCATCACAGCTGCACGGCAATTAGCGGCAGCTGCAACATTTAGGCCATCAGTTCTTTGGGGGCATTTTTTGACTGAGATAGGAGTGAGGTACACTCCTGTGCCCCAGCGAAATTGAGCACTTGCGAATTCTGCTGCGTTGGCAGCCCAAGCCCTGACTTTATGGACATAGGGCATTTGAGCCCTCTGAGAAGGCCAGTTGGCCAGGGGGACTGTTAGGTTAATAGGGCGCCAGGCCCTAATGTGATTTATGTGGTGCGCAGGAAATGTGATTCATATACTGGGATTTATGCACCGTGATGTATGCCTCTACTGTGGTCTGTGTTTGTGGGGTGATTTGCATACTATGGTTTATGCTTGTGAGATTATTCTCCCCTGTGATTTATGCCTAATGTGAGTTATGATTAGGAGGTTATGGTCTAATATGTTTAGGCTTATGAGGTTGGCGTATAATGTATTTTGCGCCTGATGTGATACTGTGCATAATGTGGTTTATGTTGCAGGATGATGCTGAGTACCGTGTTTGCCAGTAATTACTGGTTGTGTTCTACGTTTGTTATATGTTCTACATTTACTATCTTTACTAAGTGATGGTTATGACAGTGGCCCAATTGGCCCTGTCAGGTGTATATAATCCCCTGTAAATATTGCCTAGTGCCAGTTGGCACAGTGTATATTGTGTGATTACTATTCTAATGTGTTTATGATAATACAAAGACTATTTTTGATATAACCTTGTGTGGAGTTCCGTTTGTGGTGTGCCTAGTGTGTTGTTGCTGTGTGTGGGTTGCGCAAACGCTTTACACATTGCCTCTGGGATAAGCCTGACTGCTCGTGCCAAGCTACCAAGGGGGTGAGCAGGGGTTATCTTCAGCGTGTAACTCCCTTGCCCTGACTAGAGTGGTGGTCTCTGCCTGGCTTTGGCGCAAGCCTTAGCCAACCAGAGATCCCATTTCTAACAGTGAGCATCAGTCTTTGTGACTGCATTTAATCCTCTGTAGTCCACACAGAACCTTAACTCCTTGGGTCCCCCCTGAGGATTAGGTTTAGGCACCAGTACCACTGGACTGGCCCATGGACACTCAGGCTGTTCAATTACCCCCAATTCCAGCATCTTAGCAACCTCAGCTTTCATGCTGGCTCTGACATGGTCAGACAACCTGTACAGTTTATTTTTGACAGGTAGGCTGTCACCAGTGTCAATGTGGTGCACACATTGGCCTGGGGTCAAACAGAACAGGCCAGCAAACTGCTCCAGCACTTGCTTACAGTCTCTGTGCTGCTGGTCTGTCAACTTGGGAGAGAGTATCACCCCCTCCACTGACCCATCTTGCACATTAGTGGAGAGGAGGTCGGGCACAGGCTCAGTTTCCTCCTCCACACCCTCATCAGTGACCAGTAACATGCTCTGGGGCACTATATGAAAAATCTGAAAACATTGCTTATTGTATGACATATTGTGCTTTTGTCATATATATATATACGAGGAATCGGCGGTGCCCATGGGGTCGGAGGACACAAGGGACTGAGCGGTTCTTCGTCGGTAATCCAGGATATCACTATATTTTGGACTATATTTTGGACATTTGCGGGTAGAGAGATTGGGTGATTACATCAGGTGCTTACAATCATATTCTCAGCACCGCTGTGTTTAAGCAAAGTTCCATGCTAGCATTAACCATGTCTTCAGCAGACGCGCTGCGTGACCTCGAAGCAGCGGCAGAAGCCTTGTTTTTAAACTTACCTGAAGTTGGTGATGAACCCAGTGGACACTCTAACAAGACGATAAATAATGATGTCAAAACGCTATTAAAGAACTTGGAAAAATTGTTGAAAACGGAGCTCACCAAATGGTTGGAGAAGAAGTCTCTAGAAAAATACAGGGATGTGAATAGAATACCTCGGGGACTGAGAGTCATGATTGCACCCACATTTGAAAATCCCAACCCCTCGATGTTGAAGGAATGGGCCACAAACAACCTACAGGCATCTATAAATATGGTGCTAATCTTGATTAAATATGTGGAAATCGACAGAGTTGTAATTTTATAAGAAATTGAGAGAGTTAATTGCCTTTTGGATGAACTGGATCAAAAAGATCTGGTAAGGAAGGGTTGTGAGGAAATTGAAGGGCGCATAAAAAAGCATGAGGACACTATCAAAGCGCGCAAGGTCTTTAAATTCGCGCGTGATAAAAAAAGATTATGAGACTGGAAGGGTTTTTACCTTTTCGAACAAGTTTGACACTTTTAAGCGACGAGCCTTAGCTACTAAAATGCCCTCTATCCAAGTGCCTTCACAATCAGGCAATGGTCCTGACAATTCAAGTTCGGATGCAAGTTCTGCATTAAGCAGTAGCGAGTCTGAAGATAACAGAGAATCAGGCTCAAGTGGGCAGCTGACTGTGGTTACCAACTTCACGCCGGCGGAGGAACTTAATTTTTTGCGGCAGGACCGATGCCAAACCCTGCGGCCTCGGAACCCTCAACAATAACAGGGAGAAGTAGAAACCAACTCAGGAGGGAGAGGCGGAGGATATGCAAGCAACAACAGAGGCAGAGGAACACAAGCCAAGAAGTGGGTACATCAATAACTTCCACTGACAACACAGTCATCAATTTATGTGATACTGTCCTAACTACAGCAGAATTACAATTGTTATCTCTCGGTTTGACTTACTGCCCAGAAAGTAACTTCAAGTACAACCAATCCAGGGTGGACGTTTTCAAATTTATACGAAAAATAAAACTTCTTAAATTCTTCAAGTTAAAGAACTCCACTGAAAGCAATAAGAGCTTACCCTCAGGCAGTAAATTGACCTCCTATTTACAGGTGACTGATATAGACACTCTCAGGCTGCTCCAGTCATTGGTCAGTGGTAGGGATGAGATTAACAGCTCCACACAGGATGTTCTAAATGAGGCAGATATTAACAGCCACAGCTCCATCAGCAGCCCTTTCCGCCCGGTGTCTACTTTTATTCCGATAATGCCTAAAGATGCGATTGATGTGTTCAGCGACCAGGTCGTTGATGATTTAAAAAAACTCAACAGATCTATCGATCGCAACAGTCATCAGAGAAGGCATACGGAAATACTATATTCCAATCTTATTCGTAAATTGAGAGACAATGACAAACTCATCATCAACAAAGCCGACAAAGGCGGCAATATTGTGTTGTGGCCGAAAAATCAATATATGGAGGAAGCGAACCGTCACCTCAGTGACAGGAAAGCATCTTTTCATGATCTATGACAAGTCAAGGAAATGGTATTTAAAGAACTGGCTCAGTGGAAACGCATGGATCTCTTGACCAAAAATGAATTTAACTTTTTGAAGAATGAATATCCACTAACTCCTCTGTTATACTTTATTCCTAAGGTTCATAAGAACACTACACCTATCCCTGGCAGACCAATCATTTCTGCACAGAGAAGTCTACTAGAACCTATGTCCAAATATGTGGACTTTTTTTTACAGGAGCACCTATCTTATATCAAAGATACTGGGGATTTCCTCAGAAAACTCCAATCTATCAAGTGGGATACTGATTGTTTTTTATTGTTATGGATATTACTTTATTATATACCAGTATTCATCACAGCGATGGTATTGAGGTGGTCAAACATTTCCTAGGGCGGCGGCGCATATAATTGTATGAACACAATAGAATGATTGTAACCATGATCGAGATATGTTTGAAAAATAACTATTTCCTTTTCAACAAAGAAATTTATCAACAGCTGAGAGGAGTAGCTATGGGGGCATGCTTCTCCCCCAGCTACGCATGTTTACATGTGGGCTAGTGGGAGGAGCATGTCCTCAGAGAACAACACAAACTCATGTATGATACGCATGTTCTACACTGGTGGAGATTTATTAACGATGTGTGTGTGGTATGGAAGGGTTCTAAGGAATCCGCTGAAACATTTGTTAATTCCATCAATTTTAATACATGCAATCTCCAATTCACAGCGCACATCAGTAACACTAGTGTAGAATTTCTGGATGTTCAGCTATACATAGAGGATGGGAGAGTTCACACTAAACTCCACAGAAAAAAACGGCAGGGAACTCTATTCTTCATGCCAAGAATTCCCATCCCAGACACTTGATTCGGAGCATTCCCTATGGGGAGTTCCTAAAAATCTGCCGTATCTGTAGTTCTGACAGTGATTTAGAAACCTGTCAGAACGAAGCTTTTCAGCGCTTCATAGCGAGGGGATACAATACAACTGACCTTAGAAATGCTCTTGGCAAGGCCAATACCCTCACTAGAGAAGTTTGCCTGTTTGGTACCCAGCACGAAACTGCCCTAATCCCTGGGGCCATGCAAGAAGAGACAGATACTCCCCAGGAGATCAGAATGATAACCACTTATAGTAGGCAGGAGAGAAAAATCAGGAAGATTATTTATACTCACTGGCCTATTGTCTTGACAGATGTGACTCTATCTCAGACATTACCTGCATTACCATCACTTACCTTCAGGCGTGCACCCTCTATGAGGGATGCACTTGTTAAGAGCAGTCCTGAAGTCAGCCCCTCTACCACTTGGTTATCTACCAGGACAGGATTTTTTAAGTGCAGTTCCTGCCGAGCTTGTAAATTCGGCCAGAACACCACTGAGTATACCACAGCATTTGACACTAAACTGATTAAGATACAGGGGAATTACACGTGTCGTACTGAGTACGCAGTTTACGTGTTGGAATGCACGTGCAGGCTCAAATATGTGGGGAGCACTAAGCTCCAAGTATTCAACAGAATACTTCAACATCTGTGTGCTGTGGTAAACTCTGATCCGAATTACCCAGTGGCTAGGCACTTGAAATTAGTTCACGGAAACAATCTTAGTGAACTCAAATATTTTGTTATAGGGGCTGTTCCTAAATCCATACAAGGTGGGAATAGAGAAAGACAACTACGGCAGCTAGAGTCCCATTTTATCATGCAGCTCGACACTAGGATGCCTAATGGTTTAAATACGTGGGAAGATTTACATAATTTTCTCTAATAATCTTCGCTAAACTGATTTTGAAAGTTTATATGTACATCTTGTATTTACTATCTGCATATTTATGGCATCTGGTATGTCGTAGGAGAGTTGCTTCCATTTGTTACTTTTATTTTACTGCTCACTGGGAACTATTAATGTAACTGGCATCACAATAGATAAACCTCTTTTTAGTATTATCAGTTGTCCGCTGAGCACTTGCACAATATTATATATTTATATATATATATGCTTCTCTGTGGTATCGTGATGTGTATTTTACCTTGAAATTTTTTTGTACTTGCACTTTTTGCATTAGCACTTTAGCATTAGCACTTTAGGCAGCGTGTATCATTGTAGCATCAGCACTTTATACTCATAGATGGCGAGGTTTTTATTCTTGACTATGCATTGTTTTGCACATTAAGGATTCGGCTTAATAATCAAACACTATGTGATGATGTTATTGCACTTTGTATTTATGGAAGCCTATATCCTTTTATCAAGATTTAGATTTTTTAAATTACCTCTATTTATCAACTTTGGTTTTACTTGAGTCACGGTACTCTATGTAATGTCTATGTAGTCTGTTGCCCATGTTCATTGCTGCGGGGTGTGTTTTTACTTTGCTAATTGGGTGTGTGGTATATGACACTATTTAAACATATTCAAGTCAACAGCGTGTTATGTGATCAAGACCGAGAGGAAACGGTCGAAACGTGTCATTCTGGGCACTAGCCTTTATGACTGGTTGCTATGAACTTTGAATCTTGGAATAAAGCACTGCAATGGCAAGGTGGGATCGTGTTGTGCATATATATATATATATATATATATATATATATATATTTATATGTGTAATTTATTTCTAGATATAATTGAATAATTTGTATTGATTTTTGTATGGATAAAACAAATGAGCTTGAATAAGATGGTTGAAAAAATGATGTAAATTACAATAAAAATATAATAATTTCATAAAAACTGCATTGCTCATGGCATCAGTTGGTGGTCAAGCCAATTTGAAAATATATAGGTCAAGTGGGAACGCATTGACATTTTTCTTGTTACTACCCCCTTTTTCCGAGACCTAAAATGAATTTTTTAGGGGGTACCTTTATTCCTCTTTGGAATTCCCCAATACGGACTTTAGGTAAAGCTACTAAAGACGATTAGGGCCTGGCAAGTGAGTGCACTTGAGAGGTCGACGCGGCATTACAAACTGCACGCAGACCCTGCAGTGGCAGGTTTGAGAACCCTTTACAGGGCTGCTTGTGTGGGTGGCACAACCAGTGCTGCATGCCCACTAGCAGCATTTGATTTACAGGCCCTGGCACCCTCAGTGCACTTTACTAGGGACTTACTAGTAACTAGAATATGCCAATCATGGAAACACCACTCTCTAATATAATTTACAATAGGAGCACTTGCACTTTAACACTGAACAGCAGTGAGAAAGTGTGCAGAGACACTAAACCAGCAAAAACAGAGTCAAAACCCAGAGGTCAGAAAGCAAAAAGACAGGGGAAACATGCCAAAAGATGCCAGGTCTAACAGTTCCAAAGACCTTTACTGGCTGTCCTGCCAGAGAAGACTGCACCACCACCGAAGTGAAGGAGGGGCCGCTAGGTAGGAACTCTTCCTGCCTAAAAAGCGGAACTGCTGTAAAACAAAATAGACTGTGCAAGCTGCCTTCGGGGGCCCACTGGAGGGCTTGAACTAAATAAATATTCGTCGGAAATGGCACACAACCCACTAGAGGGAATGAAAGACTGAGGCACACTACAAATCCCAACATGCTTTACAAATGAACTCACCGAAGAGACCCACCGGAGGGTAATCTCACTAATGAATTAATGAATTAGCATGCAGATTTAAGTGGCTTTCAGCGCGACTGCGCCATTTCCTATGAGCCTGTGATCAAGAAGTGTGAACTTCGAAACGCGTAAGGCAGAGTTATTACCTGAATGCAACTTGCCGGTTGGTGTCAAATAAAGGAATTCTTGGAATCCAGACAGCAGGCGAGTGCGTCTTCATTTTTGTTGGACAAAAAATTGGAACATGTTTACTGGCTGTCCTGCCAGAGAAGACTGCACCACCACCGAAGTGAAGGAGGGGCCGCTAGGTAGGAACTCTTCCTGCCTAAAAGCGGAACTGCTGTAAAACAAAATAGACTGTGCAAGCTGCCTTCGGGGGCCCACTGGAGGGCTTGAACTAAATAAATATTCGTCGGAAATGGCACACAACCCACTAGAGGGAATGAAAGACTGAGGCACACTACAAATCCCAACATGCTTTACAAATGAACTCACCGAAGAGACCCACCGGAGGGTAATCTCACTAATGAATGAATGAATTAGCATGCAGATTTAAGTGGCTTTCAGCGCGACTGCGCCATTTCCTATGAGCCTGTGATCAAGAAGTGTGAACTTCGAAACGCGTAAGGCAGAGTTATTACCTGAATGCAACTTGCCGGTTGGTGTCAAATAAAGGAATTCTTGGAATCCAGACAGCAGGCGAGTGCGTCTTCATTTTTGTTGGACAAAAAATTGGAACATATATATATATATATATATATATATATATATATATATATATATATGTGTAATTTATTTCTAGATATAATTGAATAATTTGTATTGATTTTTGTATGGATAAAACAAATGAGCTTGAATAAGATGGTTGAAAAAATGATGTAAATTACAATAAAAATATAATAATTTCATAAAAACTGCATTGCTCATGGCATCAGTTGGTGGTCAAGCCAATTTGAAAATATATAGGTCAAGTGGGAACGCATTGACATTTTCTTGTTACTACCCCCTTTTCCGAGACCTAAAATGAATTTTTTAGGGGTACCTTTATTCCTCTTTGGAATTCCCCAATACGGACTTTAGGTAAAGCTACTAAAGACGATTAGGGCCTGGCAAGTGAGTGCACTTGAGAGGTCGACGCGGCATTACAAACTGCACGCAGACCCTGCAGTGGCAGGTTTGAGAACCCTTTACAGGGCTGCTTGTGTGGGTGGCACAACCAGTGCTGCATGCCCACTAGCAGCATTTGATTTACAGGCCCTGGCACCCTCAGTGCACTTTACTAGGGACTTACTAGTAACTAGAATATGCCAATCATGGAAACACCACTCTCTAATATAATTTACAATAGGAGCACTTGCACTTTAACACTGAACAGCAGTGAGAAAGTGTGCAGAGACACTAAACCAGCAAAAACAGAGTCAAAACCCAGAGGTCAGAAAGCAAAAAGACAGGGGAAACATGCCAAAAGATGCCAGGTCTAACAGTTCCAAAGACCTCTGGAGGACCTGAACCAACCTGCCAAGCTGATCCAACAAAGGTACATTGTTGCGGGGCCAAATATTCAGGTTGCTACCTTTCTGAGCTTTTCTGCAGCAGCAATCTGATTCATCTGGACCTTGCGGAGAAGATATCAAGCCTCGAGTAGACCTCTTTGATTACAGCCTGCAGCCTTGCCCTGCTGGAAGAAGCTAAGCTCCATAAAAGTGACAAAGTTCAAATGTAGAATTCTTCGCCGAGTGACGGGACAAAAAGTATCCAGCTGGCAAGGGGCTTTCTTTGGACATGAAATTTTATTTTTTCCCACTCTGAACTTTCCCACCAGTGGCTTCACTTACACCATGTCCAGTGGCTATTCAAAGAGGTGGAGGCCTCCTCAGCTATAGCCTACTGCCTTGTCCCACTGAAGACTTTTAACTTCCATTTCAGAGACTAAGACCACAGGCATAACTTCCGACTGGATCAAATCAGGTTTTCATACCAGACCCATGCTCCATTGCAGTCGGCCTTATCTTGCATCCAGGTACTGGCTAAGGTCAACCTGATGACCACCATTGACACTTAAAGCTTTTTGGTGATATTTTCTCATTTAAACTTTACAAATTAATAACTCTTGATCCCCTACTAGAGATTTGTCATTTTAGTGTCATTTATTTAATAAACTATTCTCTATTTTTATAAATTGGTTTGGTATTTTTCTTGTGTTATGTTTTTACCATATGACTGTTTGAGTACACGCAGCTCGTGGTGGCATTAAACCACCCCGAGAGGTCATCTAGCTCCCTAAGTCCTTGCTTAGAGGCGGTGGCCGAGTGGATGGAACTCTCATGCCTCAAGCTCAATGGGGATAAGACCGAGCTCATGCTTCTTGGCAACTCATCCTCCTTCAACCCTGCCATCCTCTGGCCGGACTGTCTTGGCCCTGTCCCAGACCCAAAAGCTCAGATCAAGAGCCTTGGTATGTGGCTTGATTGTTCTCTTAGTTTCATTCATCAGGCCACCAAGCTCTCAGCCACCTGCTATGGCCTGATGAGGATGTTGCATAAGATCCTCCCCCTCCTTCCCTTCCATGTGAGAAGGATCATGGTCCAAGCTCTTATTCTGTCTCGCCTGGACTATGGGAACGCCCTTTATCTGGGATCCCCTCAATCCACCATTCATAAGCTCCAGACGATCCAGAACTGTGTTGCTCGCCTGCTTTTTCAGATCCCCCGTAGGCAATCTGCGAAACCAGCACTGAGGAGCCTCCACTGGCGCCCTATCACGGCGAGGATACAATTTAAGGCCATGTGCTTGGCCCACAAGGCATTCTGGAAGAATGGCCCGGTCATTACCCATTCCCTCATCACCCCTTACCATCCCTCCAGAAAACTTCGCTCCAGCTCCTCTCATCTTGCCGCCCCGAAAAAATATGAAGAACTAGATGGGGCGGGCGCTCCTTTTCCTTCAATGCCTCTAATCTCTGGAACACGCTTCCTCTAAATCTGCGGAAGGAGCCGAACCTGTTAGCGTTCCGAAAACTCCTGAAAACTTGCCTCTTCAAGGACTTGCTTTAACTCTCTGTCTTGTGTTCCATCTGCGTCTGTCCTCAGTCCTGGGAGGCCTCAGGGTAGCCATGCGCTATACAAATTTAAATTCATTCATACTGCATAAATACTTTACATATTGCGTCCAAGTTAATCCTGTTTGCTCTGTGCCATAGCTGACAGGGGGCTGAGCCCAGGTTAAATCATTGACTTTAGTGGATTGTGATTATTATTTGAGGTGGGTACTTAACATGCCCCCCCCCCCAATACTCCCAGTTTCTTACAAAAACCGATGGGTAAAGCGCCGCTTCCGAATTCAATACAGCCTGAATTTTACAAGCATTTTCTCATATACTTTTTACACAGTGCCTTCCCCTTGGAATTTAATCTTTATTTATACATATAATAGGGTCATATTTGTGGTCTACTTTGGATGTTATGGGGTTTGTCGCCAAATGTCTTGTCAGGATAAAAAAATTCTATGCAGGATTTTCAGCTTTAATTATATGTATGAGGATTCTTTCAGAAACTGTATATATAACTCAAACACGTCAGGGCTGCCCCTTATACTCTATTTTATTTGCCCTATGTTTAGAACGGTTTTAAAGATATTTGAAAAAAGTCAAACCACGTACCCTCGATGATCTTTATCTTGAATAAAACAGAAATGAGGAAAGCGGCCTACACTGATGATATAGCGGGTTTTCCACCTGAACCTCTTTTAGCTACCTCTGTGATCGAACAAAAGGCCATACAATTTGAATGCTCTTCAGATTATTTATTAAATCCAAGTAAGACACAGATACTTTCTAACAGCTCTGCGCATTACGCAGATAATAGATATGTTGTCTCTTCTACATATTTGGGTATTCAGGTGTCACCACCGGTAGAAGAAATTATTTCAATAAATTATAAACCTTGATTAACAAGACCTCTTCAATTTTTAATAAAAGGAATAGAATCCCATTAAGCCTAATGGGGTGCTGCAGCCTTATTAAAATTATTATTTTGCCCGGTTTTCTTTATTTATTCAGAGCCATCCTCTTCTCTTTACCCACCTTTTTTTATAAGGTGGAAAGATTTTTAAGCCAGTTTATATTGCAATGCCAACATCCACGCAGACCTATCACTTTCTGCAATTACCAGCTGGATAGGGTGAGTGGGCTTCACCAAATCTCTGATTCTGTTATTGGTCAGCTGCACCGTCACTCCATTCTTTGGTTCTTGGTATTGGGGTCTCCTGGTAGCTTCATACACTTTCAATCAATCAATCAATAAGGGAATTGTAAGCGCGCTACTCACCTGTGAGGGTCTCAAGGCGCAGACACTTTAACTGGGTTCTTCTCTGAGTATAGGAATTTATGATTCCTGCTATTTTAAACACAGTCAATTTAACATTGGAGGGTTTACTATTCTATCTGGAAGAACATACATCATTGTTTTCCTCTCCGATCTATTAATAGGTGTACAGCACTTTGGCATAATCCACACCCTCCTGCATTCTCATGTGACGTATTCACTTAGCAATGGAAAAATATCCTATTACAAAAGTGTTGGTCAGTTGTATGAAAATGTGCAGCTTTCATCTTTTGCAAAATTGCAGTCTAAATATTCAATTCTGGGTCCTATGTTTTCAAATTTGTCTAAATGGTTAGCTTCTTTAAGAGATTGTTAAAGGACTTTAGTCTATTGCCCAATCCCATGATAGAATTACTTAAATCTAATAAACATAAAGGGGTAATCATTCTATTTGATTATTAATAAATTAATAAACAACCCAATCATCTGCAGGTACTTGCAGATAAATGGACTAGGAAGTTAGACACATTGATTACTCTGGAAGAAGTTGTTAGAATAATTATTTCCAGTTTCAAAATTCACCTAAGAGGCTTTATACTTGGGACGATCTTGCAAATTCAGCATGCTTTTACTGCAATTACCTAGAAGCAGATATGGCACCTATCTTTGCCACGTGTGATGCAATTAGACCATATTGAGATTAAGCTGGCAGGAACATTAGTCGTATCTTTGGGACCTCAGTTATTGTTACTCCGACAATGGTGGTGGTGAATTAATTAGGGTATGTTCCACTAGAATATGCAGGTATAGCTTTTTTTTTTATTATAAAGGCCCACCTGTGTCTTGCAAAAGCTTGGCCAGAGGCAGATCCTCCTAACATCTCTTATTTGCGGCAACAATTTTTGGATATCTGGGCCAAGATAGATAGATAGATACTTTTATTTGCATAATTAATTAAAATCATTGCAACAATATACATTGATAAAAACATGGGTAAATGAGCGGGATTTCAGATTGCCCAAATTTGGCATGCGTCTTTAGTTCCCATATAAGATTCAAAGAAATGGTTAAAAAAGGAGTGTTCAGAGTAACATCAGTAGTGTGTTATGGTTCCAAATCCCTGGCTTGATTGAGGTCAGGAGCCAGTTCTATGTGCAAAGAATCTCTGATCCGGAAGGGAGTAAAATGCTAGTTTTGTGTGCCAAGTTCTCAGATGAAAGGGATTCCAAAGCTGTTAGGACCCAAAGATTGAAGTAGATTTTGGTTTATGGCTCAGTCAGGTCCCATTCCCCAGCTGGGGAAAGGTAAAGTGCAGGTTCTGTTGCCGATTTGAGAAATCAGAGTGAGAGTGCAAACTCTGTGTGCAAAAATCACAAATAGAGAAGTTTTTGGTGTAGTTGAGGCCCAGAAATCATCTGGTGCTAGGTTTTTGGTGTCCTTGTCCTCCCCGAGCAACTTAAGGTCATTCAATTCGGAGAATCCGAGGTGGGCCTGATTCAGTTGTGTGTGTCATATCGGGCCTTTCAGCCGCCTTCCAATGTAGCTTGAAGTCAGCGGTTGCTGTTGAGGCTCATCTATAGAATTTTTTAGTTATTGCCGTTTTTGTCCGAGGACACCTGTATGGTTGGTCGGTCTTCTCATTTAGACACTCATTTGTTGGCTAGTTTGTTTTTTAATACTGGATTCCACGGCGGTTAGGAATTTTACCAAGCGACAGCTTAGTTGGACGTCCTCGCCGGAGAAACTTGCTAGCACCGCTTGCCTACAGGTCCGTATATGTTTCTTATTATAAAATGGTCTAAGTAGGGTCCGGCGCTCCCGTATTAGTTCCCTGCATATGGTAAGGAGGTGCACTATGTCCTCTTCCCCTTCCCCGCAGAGACGACAGATTGCTGGCTTCGGTGGGCGTAGCCACGGCGGCATGTGGTATGCGGTTGGCAATATGCCTAGGCGGAATTTCAGGAACTTCTCTTTGGTGGTTTTGGAGAAGCCAGCGTGGAGGTATGCTTGGGGTGAGGCTTTGCTGTAAGACTGTATGGTGAACCAGCCATGTGCGCGCTCTGACAGAGTAGCTTTGTCTTGTATGAGGGATTCTTTTTTAATAGTGTTGTTTACTATTTTTTGAAGCTTGCATAGGTCCCTGATATCTCCCAAAGATGCCGTAGCCCCAATTGATCGAGTGAGCTTTGTTATGTTAAATGTTATGTTAAAAGGGTTTTATAAAGCGCTCGTACACCGGTTGGTTTCATGGCGCTGATTCTAGGAGATGCCGAACCTGGTAGCAGTTTATTCGTAGGCCTGGATGTACAACCATGTTTTGAGGGATTTTCTGAATCTCAAAAAGTCAGTACTTGACCTAATTTCCAGGGGAAGGGAATTCCATAGTCTGGGAGCCAGAGTTGCAAACCTGCATCCCCCTTGTCGCTTCAGCTTAAAGGTAGGGATTGCCAGAAGTTGGAGGTGAGCCGAGCGGAGGTTGCGTGAGGGGGTGACCATGATATAAGGCTGTCTACGAATTTAGGGTTCCGGCCATGCAGGGATTTAAACACCAGACAGCCAACTTTGAATGCGCAGCGTTGAGGGATAGGGAGCCAGTGCAGCTTCCTCAGGAGGGGGGAGGCATGTTGCCACCTAGGTTGCTGGTAAATCAGTCTGGCCGCTTGATTCTGTACCATCTGTAACCGTTTAGTAAGAAAAAGTGGCATACCGAAATAGACTGCGTTTGCGTAGTCTATGTGTGACAGAACAATGGCTATCAAAACCTGTATCAAAGCTGCTTGGGTGAGTGGTTTGCTTATCTTTCTAATCTTACGCAGTTGGAAGAAGCAGGTGGAGATCACAGAGCCTACTTGTGTTTTTAGAGATAGGTCATTGTTTATTGTGACACCAAGGCTTTTCGCGGAGGAGGAGGGGGTTGGGGGGAGTCCTAGTTCCCTTGGCCAATAGTGTGGGCCCCAGAAGTTGTGATTGCCACCCGTCAGGACTAGTTCGGTCTTACCTGGGTTTAGCTTTAAGTGATTGCAGTCCATCCAGTGACGGATGAACAGCATGGTAGACTGAAAGTCAGAGACTGATTGGGGAGAGTTTTCGATTGTGAACATTAATTGTAGGTCATCGGCATAGTTAAAGGTGGCCACTTTCCTTTCCTTCATGGACCTAATCAACGGGAGAAGGTAGAGGTTAAACAAGTGAGGGGAGAGCGAGGAGCCCTGTGGCACCCCACACGTGGTTTTTAATTTGGAAGCCGTAAACTGGGCTATACGGACTGCCTGGGAGCGATCTTCCAGAAAGGAGTTGATCCAGCTGAGGGCTGAGCCCTGGATGCCTGCCTCCCTGACACCGTCCGCCAAGATACCATGGTCGACCGTGTCAAAGGCGGCCGAGATATCTAACAGCACCAGGGCCTGAGGAGTACCTCTGTCGGCCTTCTCTCGTAGGGAGTCCAATACAGCCAGTATTACCGTCTCCGTAGAGTGGGCAGGAATCCAGCTTGGTGTGGGTCGAGGAAATTGGTTTGTTCCATAAAATTGGACAAACATTTCGCCACGTGGGCCTCCAGCACCTTAGCCAGGTACGGGAGCAAGGAGATAGGGCAGTAATTTGACAACATCTGGGGGTCAGCCCCAGGTTTCTTCAAGAGGGGAACCACGATTGCCTCTTTGAAGGCCTTAGGGACATAACCCTGGGATAAAGAGTTGTTCAGGAGAGCGAGGGCTGGACCCGGGAGGGCAGCAATGGCATCTTTTAGGATGTGTGGAGGACAACAGTCCATGGGGGATCCAGATTTGACTTCGGACAGAAGGTCCTGGAAGGTCTGGGTGTCGATGGACGGAAAAGATTCAAGGGAGTAGGGGTTCCCGGGCATGGGAGGGGAAGTTTCCTGAGCGGTGTATGTGGGGCTACTGGCTTTAATGGAGGAGATTTTTTTAATAAAAAAGTTATTCAAGGAGTCGCAGAGAGCTTGAGAGGGTGTGGGTTTACTTAGGACTCTGTCTGGGTTGGACAATTCATCTACGATTGTAAAGATTTCCTTAGATCGGTTAGGATTCTAGAGGAGAAGTACGCGGATTTAGCCATTGAAATAGCCTTTTTATATTCCCTCATAGCCGTTAGGTAGGTGACTTTTTCTTTTAATGAGTAATTCTGTCTCCACTTCCTTTCCAGTTGGCGGAGGGCAAGTTTTTGTAATTTTACTTCAGGAGAGAGCCATCTCTGAGCCTCTAACTGGCGAGCCAGTCTTATTTTTTTGAGTGGGGCATGTATGTTGCTGGCCACTAGTAGCCAAGCTGAAATAGTTTCCTCCTGGAGGTTAACATCAGATATGGAGTTTGGGACTGAGTTGGCCAGTGTGGTGTAGAAATTGTTTTTATCAATGGTGTTCCATTTCCTCGCCAATCCCCCCCTTAGTGGGGTTTTTACCCGTGGTAGGGTTCCGTAAGGTGAACTTTATCAGGTAATGGTCTGACCATATACACGGTGATATTGAGAGGGCAGACACTACCAGGTTGATGGTCCAGATTTGGTCCAAAATGTGCCCCTTAGTATGTGTGGCTGAGGATACCTGCTGAGCTAAGTTCAAATAAGTTAATAATTTGGTCAGCTCGGCAGATTGCGGCCCACCTTGTGTGTCGTTGGCCCAGTAGTTGAAGTCACCTACCAGCAAGATTCTAGCGTGATTAGTTACCAAATTGGCAACTTGTTCGCCCAATGAGTGTGGAAATAGGGGCATGTGCTGCGGGGGAATGTAAAGTAAAACACATAAGAGCGGGGCGGAGTCGGATTCTAGTTTGATTACAGTTTGGTAAGAGCAGTAAATTTAAGATCTTGGTGGATCTTGGTGGATGATGGCCGCTACTCCACCGCCCATTTTGCCTGGTGGTCGGTTAGTTTGAAGACTGTAATACTCATTAGGTAGCGCCGCCAAGATGTCGGGTGAAGATTCGTGGGTGAGCCAGGTTTCGGTTAGAAGAAGCATGTCAGGCTTTTCTGAGTCTAGAAGTATGAAGATGTCGAGCTGGTGCTTGACTAATGAGCGTGTATTTAAATAATAAATTGATAGTGCCGAGCACCCGTGTTTTTGCTGTTGCCGGATGGTGTGGTGTATAGGCTGACTGACTTCAGGAAATGATTTTCGTGGAGATAGGATTGTGTTATGGTTCAGGCTTGCGCTGGTGGCAGGGTTAAGTGTGTATAAGGCAGAGTGAAGCTGTCTTAGTTCTTGGGTGGAGTACATGAGCGGTTGGGCATAGTGACTGGGCCCGGATGGGTGCGGACAGGCGCAGACAGGCTTGCCTTTGGCGCGCCACCGGCGCGCCCGCTGCGCGCGTCCCCTGCGCTCCCGCGCTGTGGCCGGCATTTATGCCCGATGACTGCCTAAGCTCCTCCCCTCGCCCTTCGTGATTGGTCACCCCAGAGGGGAGAGACCAGGAAGCAGGAAGCAGCTGGAGAGCCTGAGACGCCGAGTAGCTCGTTACGTGGGTATTTTAAAAAAACATAGATCAAATTCATACAGTTGTAAAAAGTTAAAAGATAGTTGCAGTAATAAAATCACAGTTTTACCGGATAGCGGCACCTTCCTAGAGTGCCCGCTCCCGTACAGCGGCCGGCATTTATTCCCGATGACTGCCTAAGCTCCTCCCCCGCCCTTCGTGATTGGTCGCCCCAGAGGGGAGAGACCAGGAAGCAGGAACCAGCTGGAGAGCCTGAGACACCGAGTAGCTCGTTACGTGGGTATTTTAAAAATACATAGATCAAATTCATACAGTTTTAAAAAGCTTTCCAGTGAGCTTTCCAGATAGCTTCTGGCTGGGCATGCCTCCTTTGCTTGCAGTTCTTTCCACATGTAGGCGTTTAGTGATTCTGGCTGCCCCCTTCTGATTTTGTACCAGTTTTTGATGACTGCTCCTTTACGGGCCAGCTCTTGTCTTTGTATCCCGAACTCTAGTCTCAATTGTGTGGGGGATGTGTATCCTGGTAACCCATAGATCATTCGCAGTGCTCTTGCTATAGTGCCATCCAGTGTTTCAGCATCTCTCCCTCTCATGGCTTCGCTTCCGTAGGTGATAGATGTTATAAGTTTTGCCTGGATCACCCTGGTTAGGGGGGAGAAACTTGGGCCAGAGATCATGTTTTTTAGGTTTCTTAGTGCCACTGCTGTCATTATCCCCCTTTTTTTTATGGCCTCGCGTTGAGCTGTGTAGTTCCCTTTGTTGTCGATGATAACTCCCAGGTATTTATAGTCTTGTACGGCTTCCAGCTTGCGTGTTGCCAGATGTTTTGCGAATGTTCACGCTCATGACTTTTGTTTTTTCTTGGTTAATGCTGAGTTTGTTATCCTCCGAGTATCGAAATGTGATGTCGAGCAAGCGCTGTAGGCCGATTGGTGTCCGACTAATGAGCACCAAGTCATCCGCATAGAATAGATTACATAGCTGGAGGCCCCCTAGTTTAGGGGCGTGTGAGTTGCTTTCGTTCAGTGTGCCTGATAGCTCAGCCATAAAGAGGTTAAAAAGTATTGGGGCAAGCACGCAGCCTTGTTTCAGTCCGGAGGTTGTGGGGATCTTCTTTGTTAGGTGGTCTCCTGCGCCCAGTTTTACTTGCACCCAGGTGTTGCTGTGTAAAAGGATTAGCTGTTTTAAGAGTAGTGATGGGATATTCAGCCTTTTTAGTTTTTGCCACAATAGGTTTCTGTTTATATGGTCGAACGCTGAGCTGTAGTCGATAAAGCACAAGTACAGGGGCTGTTTTATTGCAAGAGCGGTGTCTATCATTAATGAGAGGATTGAGTTGTTGGTAGTGGTCCCCATATTCTTGCGGAAACCCGTTTAATTTAACGGTATTGCTGCAATTTCTGTGGCCCAGGACGTTAATTCCTGAAGTAGTAATCCTGCGTAATATTTGGCTTCATCATCCAATAGAGCTACCAACCAGTAGCTTTTTGGGCCATTCCTATTGCCTTTTTTATAAATAGGTGAAATGATCGAGCCCCTCCACGATGATGGTATCGTTGATGTTTGCAGGGTTGATTCGAAAATCGGTTTTAGTACTGTGGCCCAGTATTCTGGATCTTGTTTGAACAATATTGGCGGGATCCCGTTTGGACCTGGAGCTCCCTCTCGCTTGCCCTTGGAAATTCTTTTGCATATTTTTGTATTTGTGATTGTGAGAACCTGTTTCGGTGTTATATTAGAATCAGCTTGGAGTGCTGATGCTTCCAATTAGAGCGAGAGGATGTTTGTGCAAGTTCGGGTTAGTAGGTCTTTATTGAAATGGGATTGGAGGAAGATTGTCCATGCCTCTTCTGTCACGTGTGAGTTGTTGCCTTGGCTCGATGGATTGACCAGAGTGTTGATCTTTTGCCAAAATTGCGAGCTGTTGTTATTTTTAATGTCGTGCAAAGGTTTTGCCCAGAGGGCCTCGTCAGCTTCTTTTTTGAGGCGCCAGGTTAGTTTCCTGCGAGTAGCTTTTAATTGCCTCAATTCTTGCAAGGCCGTGGGGTCTAGGCCACCTTTCTTCAGTCTCCGGAGCACGTGGTTTATCATTGCTTTATGCTTTTTTAGTTGTACGTTATTTCCAATGTTGGAGTAGGGGCGTTTGTTTTGAGGGTAAACTGTTCTCCTGATTTGATGGTTTCCCTTTTTGGCCCCATATTTATTTCCTAGTTTTTTTGTGAATGTCTCCCAGCTTCCTATTCTATCAGGCTCTGCCGCTTGTGCTTCTCCGAGAAGTTGCTTTGCGAGAGAGAAGAGGCCTTTCGGGTCGTCTGTTTTGCATTTTACTCTTTTCTCGTTCGATGTATACTCTAGGCAATGTGCATTTGCTGGCAGTGGTTGAGTTGTTGATGGTGCTTCTAATGTGATTTCCTGTGGCAGGTGATCGCTGTAGTCTAAGGTTCCAATGTGGTAGTCCTTTACTTTTGGGAACATGCAGTGGGAGGTAAATGTGTAATCTATTGTTGTACTTGCTACTGCATTATGGAATGTTGCTGTCTGTGGGCGATCTCCTGGAAATCTACCATTTAATGCTAGAAAGCCCAGCTGCTCTAATGTCGCTAGAAGCTTCTGAGCTATTTTCGTGTGTCTTCCGCCTGAGTTATTATCTTGTGATGTTATGTCCCATGCGAATGGGTCCACCTCCATGTGGTTGTCTTCGACTGTGTTGCTGAACATGTGTAAATTGAAATCCCCAGTGATAATCAAGCTGTTTGTTTGCTCCTCCGTTAATATTTTCACCAGTTCTTCCTTCAGCTTCTGGCTGCATTTGATTTTGTCGCGCGGGCGTTAGTAGAGATTTATTAGTATTATCTGCCCCTGTGTGGTAATTCTAAACGCTTGCATTGCATTAGGGGGCGCTAAATTCCGTGTCATTGGCTCCACTGCATAGATGCTCCTTATAGAGCTGTATGTGGCAAGGCCTCACTTGCTATGGCTAAATTTGGCGCTCTTTATAGCTGGTAAGAAGTGCGAGTTAAATCCTTGCAATGCTGTTGGTGATTCGCACCTAGGGCCATATTATCAAGAAAGGCGCAAACATTATCGCTGCTTTAGCTGCAGGAAACTGCCGCTAAAGCGGCGATAAGGGCCTTGATAATATGCCCTAGAGAATTCCAATAGAAGCCCAGGTTTGATGTCCTTGACACTAGAACCTGGGCTTCTATTAGAATTCTCTAGGGCATATTATCAAGCCCCTTATCGCCGCTTTAGCGGCAGTTTCCTGCCGCTAAAGCGGCGATAATGTTTGCGCCTTTCTTGATAATATGGCCCCAAGTTTCTTGGAGTGAGATGATATCGAATTTTTGAAGATAGGATTGTAATTCCGGGTCCAAAGTCTTATCTCCCATGCCGTTGATGTTCCAGGAGCAGAGTTTCAGAGTGTTTTTTGTTTTCGGTGCCGTGGGCTTGGTATGTCACGGTCTTTGACTTTTGGTGTTTATGGTCCTGGATAACCAACTCCACTCTTGTGAGGCTGTGCTTTTAGTTGTATTTGTCCTATGAGTCTGCTGCTCTCTGAGTTCTTTGCTCTCTGGGCTTTTACTGCAGGCTCCTCGCAACACTGAGTATGATCGTGTGCTCGGTTGAACCTGTCCGGGTTCTTTTTGATTTTTTGTGTCGGCTCTTAGGGGCTCCGGGTATCTTGGTTTAGTGAAGGGCCGTAGCTTAATGCCCCAGGCATTGAGCTTGGTGTGCTCTTTTAGGACTTTCTCGGCTAGGCCTGGTGTGGCCCAGACTGTTTTAGTTGCTTCCACTCCCGGTTGGTCTGGTGACTCCACAAATTCAATTGACTCCAGGTCATTGGTTTTTAAGTTCTTCAAACTACTGATGGACTTTAGTAGGCGTAAGATGTTTCCCCTATTTAATATGTCGACCCGTCCCTTTGATTTGTACTCAGGATGGAACACAATTGTTGTGGAGCCCGAGTGCGCTATTTGTTCGGTTGGTATGCCCTGTTTGGCTGTTTGTTCACCCACTGACTCAGGAGGTTCGCTTGTTGTTGCCGGACCTTGTGGGCACTTTTCCCACGCCCGATCTGTCTCGATACGAGGGCCTATTGTTGTAATTGTGTCCCCTTGTATGCGTCCTCTTCCTTTCCGGAATTCGTTCTTGGGATCCGTGCCATCACTTGTTGGTTTATTAGGGGAAATGCTTCCTTTTTCTTCTATCCCCCCTTTCTGAGTCGAACTTTCTCCTGGCTCTTGGTCTGACTCGATCAGTTCACCCACCAGGGTTGAAATGTCTTGTGGGTCTTCCTTTGGTTCGTTTCCAGAGCGATGACTCTTGCCCCTGCTAGATGTTATAGTCTGTGTCGGTTTTTGGTTTCGCCCCTTCCTCCTCTGTTTCCTCCGCTGTTTGGAGGATTGCGCACTTGTTGCTGAGTCAGCTTCTTGAGGGGATTTGCTTGTGACTGCTATGTTACTCTTTGGGGATGTTGAGGCTCTTTGGCTCAATGGAATTGTCGCGTCTATTCTTGTCAGGTCCACGGCCTCCTGTGATAAGGAAATGTCGATCATTTATAATAATTCAAAAAGTAGACAACTAAAACTGGTTAGGTAACCAGTATGTACCTGGGTACAATCACTTTTATTGTGGTAAGTCTAGGTTTCGGGCCTTCTTATTGTTTTCTGTTCCAAATCCATACCTGGTACTAATGAAACAGTAACTTTGCTGTACTGTGATTTAATTGATGGCTCTTAATTGTTTGAATAAGTGAATAGATTTCATAAATATGTTCCCATGTTTCTGTACAATGAATATATTTATATATAATCTTATGTAGTAGATTCTTTCTTGATGCACAATCTTTACAGATTCCTCATTCAAGCACAATTGTTATTGGGTAATTTAATACCGTTATTCTCATTGCTTTGTAGCTACTTTCAGCCAATGAAATTTGCTATCCATATGTATTATTGTAATCTGCACTTTATTTTAGGCTGTGTGAATTATGGTATTGTATTTTAGACATACACTATACAGACTTGTCCTGCTATTTGTTTCTGGATTCGTTCAACGAACTGTGCCTGAGGTGAATCATATTGCAAAAGCAATCTTGAAACATTCAACTTACTAGACAAACTTACAACTAACTCCATAATTATAGAGACACCCGCCCACCCTGTAATTGTGTTAGAATAAGCATATATTCACTGGGACGGCATAATTAACAGCTGTGGAAGATAAAGCGCATAAAGTCTTCTTGATGGGTCAGGTTCTAGTGCAGGTCACCACATCACAAATACCCTCAAGGGCCATGGTGTAGTAGAAACATCCAGACACAAACACTTTACCCAGTTCAAAAATTCAGTGGTACGTGCTAGTTCATGGGCATGTCCACAATCCTGCACTGCTGCGTCACCTGACCAGCAATGATCCTCATTTTGGAAGCACCAAAGCACTGCTAACATTAACCTGAAGCAGATATTGAAATGCCCTGTTGGTTCAGATTTTAGTATGGTATTGAAATGTGTAATGATGCGGTATGCTTTGTTAAGGCATCAAATAAAATGATGCCTTAAGCTGCTAAAACCTCAAACGAATTACTGTAATAATATGTACATGATTTCTCCAGTAGATGCTCTTTATTACGCAACAACTCGAGCTGATAAGCCTGTTTTGAGATTAATGGATTCAACCTTATCACTATTGGCCTGGTAGGACTCCCTTGACTTCCACTGAAGTACACAATGAAGTTCAAATTCCTGTGCTTTGTGTATGAAAAGTGCCTTAAAAAATCCCCAGTTTACCTCCATATCCTACACCCATACCCTGAAATCTTAGATCCAACCACCCAGACCCACCATAAAGTCAACATTTAATAAAATCAAACAACGGGGCAAGTGCATCAAATTTCAAAGATGCCATTTTTGGGCACACCCTACATCAACCTGAAAGAGCACCAATATTTGGCTTTATTTTTATTAAGAAGAGCATAATCTACACTTTTAGGCAAGTGTGTTGGGCAAAATATCCAGGAGTGAGGTACATCATTCAACGAGAGACCTGGCTATTCCTAAAAGTCTAGAGTCATTTATAGAACTATCTGACTACTCTGCCATAAACTTCAAGCCAGCAATAGGTTCCTACCCATACAACCCAGTGGCAATAAACCTCCAAACAGTTCATTATAGGCTACCCCCCATGAACAACAGGGGCAATATTACATAAACTTGCCTGGGGGCACATTGGCCTGTGTGCTGCCAGGGCATTTTGGTCTTAAAGATGGGGCTACAGCTGATTTCACAGCCACGTCTATAATACAGTTTCAGCCAGCACACATATTGCAGCGGCGCAATGCTAATGGGCCATTCCCTCATCAGCATGCCATGAGGGAAGTACTTAACCTCTGGACCCAAGCAATATTATGGACGTGAGTGCAGAGGCAAAGAAAAAGTCAGGAGGACCACTTACTGTGCCTCAAAGAGGCAGCGAGTCATGGAGCTCGCCCTACCCCGACATTTGTTATGTTATGTTATGTTGTGGAACCCTAGGTCTCGTGGCACTTAGCAAACAGAGAAAAATGAGAGAGAACTAGATTAACAAGAAAGGCGAAACGCCATTGAATCACGAGGAGCACTCTCCTGAATTATTTCTTCTCGAGGAAATGCATTTTCTTACTTTAACTGAATTCGAGTTTAAAGACTAAGGGGCATATTATCAAGCGGCAGCGATAACTATCGCTGGCCGCTGTTAGCGCGAGGAATCCTATCGCCGGCTATCGCTGGAAATTATAGCCATGCTAGCGCTGTATTAACAACGCTTAGCGCAAAGGCGATAATTTTCCAGTGATAGCGATGTTTTCCATGGAACATCGCTGGTTTTCCAGCGATGTCCCATGGAAAACGGCGATATCCTTGGTGATAGGGCCTGTGGTCTTAGCCACACAATCCACCCCCCATGTTAGGTATGCCTTAGTCAGGAATTTAGCAGACGTTAAATTCCTGCGTTAAGGCATACTTAACGCGATTGAAAATATCGCTAACCCACGTTGTTGATATGGCGATACCTGGGTTAGCGATATTTCCCCATGTTGTTTTCACAGGCACGCCTCCTTTGCATCTCATTAGCGATGCGATGGGAGGCGTGCAGAAAACGGACGCTAATGCAGGAATCACGCGCTAGAGTGTCCTTGTTAATTAGGCGATAGAATTATCGCCGCTTTTCGTCCGAAAACGGACGCTAAAGCGGCGATAATTCATTAACGCCGCCTTGATAATATGCCCCTAAGAGGATATGAATATAACTTATGCTATTCCATAGACTATGATGGTTTTGCCCTGAGGAAGTCAGTGGATACTTCCACAAGACGAAACACGTGTTGTCTGAAGTTGTTTTCTGATGGCTGAAGTTGCTTTCTGATGGAAATTGCTGTAACCAAGCTGAATCTGGAATAAGCAAGATTAAAAACTGGAGAAGATCTCTACGGAAATTCTTTTGTGGACTTCCATTCTATTTGGACAATTGCTCAGGATATTACCCTTTATAGAAAAACAAGAATCAGCAATGATATGCCTGTTTGAATAGCCAGCTTCCTGAACCCTATGAAATTATCTTCAAATTGCAGATGATCCAGTAGGGAATACCATAGCACTGGGGACTGGTTGGAGAAACTTAATCTTCCCAAACATTTCTTAAGGTATTTGTGAATCATAAGATTGCTTAAGTTAAATGACTTTAAGAGTCGGTCGGAGAATATTTCCTGATTCGCCTAGTCACAAAGCAGGGTGCCATACCAGGAAGTGCTTTAAAACTGATGTAGAAAGTCTCAAATTGGATTCTTTGCCTTATAGGCAACTAATGAAGCTGCTTCAAAATCGGTGTCACACGTTTAGTGCGCAGTAGTTTGCAGATCAAACGCGCTGCCTCATTTTGTACCACTTGAAGTCGGTGAATCGCATTGTTAGAGAGGCCTCAGTACACTGAATTTAAGTAGTCTAGCCTTCACATAATAGTTGCCTGAAGTATAATTTTGAGAACCTCCATCGGGAGAAGATAGGCTACCTTCTTTATTATTTTAGCATAAATATGCACTTAGAAACAACAGTCCGATCTGAGATTTAATGGAAAGAGAATCTTCAATGATGACTCCCAAGCTCTTGGATATTTTTTACAGTAAAGGTCATGCAAGAAGTCAGCTCTATTGTTAAGGACATCTACCTCCGCCTGGTCAGTATTCAATTTCAATTGGTTATTACTCATACAATCCCAGATAAAACTCAAGGTGGTTTGGAATTTCCTGAGCCGCCATAGAGCCGTCCAAGTGGAGTATCAGTTGTGAATCATCTATATAGCTATAGACTACAACCTCTGGCAGTTAACTCTCTTATTAGTGGCCTAATATAGATGTTAAATCAATGGGTTGATAAAGAGGAACCTTGGGGCACCCCACAGTTAACTGGTACTACTTTTGCTTTGAACGGTTTGAGTAGTGCAGCTTGTAGCGGATCTTCCAGGTCAGATGGGATCCATTCTAATGCTGTACCTTGGATCCCTGAACCTTCACTTGATTCAGTAGAATAGAGTGATTCACTGTATCGAAGGCCGCAGATAGATCCAAGGGTACAGCTGCTGAGATTGACCCAGAGTTCCCATCTAGCCTCATATCATCCACTATCGACAGGATGATTGATTTGGTACTGTGTCCCAGGCAAAAGCCCTCCTGCTTGGGCTCCAGATAAAGAAGTTTATGCAAATGATTGCAGATTTCGCTAGCCATGTGTGCTTTGATGATCTTCACCAGATAGGGGAGCAAAAATATTGGTGTCCCCTGCAAGGAGGAACAGTGGATCCCATGGACCATTTAGACATCCTGGGGGGCCTAAGCCACCATTTCAAAAACAGGTTGGGTGCCTCCTGAATTGTGAAAGACCGATTGGATGCCTCAAACAGCAGGTTAGACTTTCACTAATATTCTGCCTCAGGGAAGGTGCAAGTTTCCAGCTGCCCGATGGGCAAAACATTATCTGTAATAGGGTACACTGTACCCGGTTTGCAACTGGCAAAACCTTTTAAAGATACATAGCGGAGTAGATGATAGCAATGTGCCCCATATATAATGCTGCTACAGTTGTTTACTGACTGCTGCTCACATCACTCTGATGTTCTGCCACCTCTTTTGGGGTCTTCTTTTGGTCTCTCTGGGTGGCCAGGAGGCAACATTTTATCATTTTACAACACTAATAAATATAAAAAATGAAATAGGTCAAAAGTGCACAATATGCATGGAACACAATGAACTTTACATAAGACTCCTGTGCCCCAAACTTCCACTTAGCCATAACCCTTGACTTTCATTATATGAGCATCATTTAGAGATAAGTGGCATTTCCATCAAAGCGACGTTGCGCCAGAGGCCAGACATATAAACCTAC
The DNA here is from genome assembly GCA_963921515.1 of Calotriton arnoldi. NCBI lineage: Eukaryota > Metazoa > Chordata > Amphibia > Caudata > Salamandridae > Calotriton > Calotriton arnoldi. Next base: position 757,666 of record CAWUFW010008744.1, read on the forward strand.
CCATTGTACAGGTAAACATTTTCTCTTGATATAGCCCATAGGCACATGGCTGGAGCTGCTTCGGGGCACAAATAACCTGTGATACTAGGTACGCTATCAGAATGGCATTTTCCACTGTGATACACCATCATGGCAGACCTGTTGTCACATATGTTACTCCAAAGAGGATCCACCTTGAGGAAAAATATGAGTAAGCTCCTTGATGTGCTGGGAGATTTCTCTCAGTGTGTGGGAGGCATCTCAAGGATTTTCCTATTCGGGACCACTGATGTTTTCATGGTAGTTATAGACAGACAGGACGCAAGGAAATAGCATCGGGTCTGCGGCAATGGTATTCCCGATGGAAGACCCATTAGTGGCTATGCTATTGGGAACTCCACCTTTCAACGCGCTCCAAGTCAGGCAGAAAACAAAAGGGACGATAATGGACACCTGCCTTTTTGACTGTTAACCCCTCATTGCCCCTATCTAAATCAGACCCTATGTTTTCTTTCCTCCTTTATTGACTCTTTTTCACCTCTTGCACAAAACAAAAATACAAAGTATCATCATGCTTTGCTACTTGACTGATTTTTGATGCTCCATTATGGTTTATGCATTATTTATATCACACTACTGTATGTTAGGCAATGAAACTTATTGTGACAGCACCTTATGCATATTATGAATATTATGCTGCAGTGTATTATGGTATATTGTTACTACATGATATTTTATGCATACTATTCAATGATATGATATGCCATGGCAGGGAAACAGTATTTACCAGGCATCCGGAACCATGCAGAGCCTTTACAAAGCACTATAAGTGAACACATTATTACCATGCGTTCCTTTACCACACAAGTCGTTACAACAACATGCTTTAGGGAACGTGTTGTTGGACTGGAGTTGGATTTTAAGCCCAACACCTTCCCTACTGTTGCGCAGACTAGCGTTGAAATAGTAATTGATACTATTCAAAAGTCCAGCACTTCTCTAAGTAACGACTTACGTGGTGAAGGAATGCATGGTAACGATGTGTTTGTTATATTGCCCGCGGTGTAAAGGAATGCGTGGTAAACGCATGCGTGGTTCCGTCATACAACCAATACAAGTGATGAGATGCACTCCCTGTACTCAAATTTCACTGTTTTCAAAAATGCTTCTGGCATAATTATATAGCTTGGAGACTTGTCACGTGCCTTGCCCCAAAGCACAGATGTGTAATTACATGAAATGTGGAGCATCATGTCGCTCCAGCTGACAGTCGCATTGCAAGGACATGAAATATTCCAAAGACCCAATCTTTTCTTCAAGTAGTCCATTTTAATCATATTTAGATCTTTGTTTTTTTCACAAGTTTTTCTTTGTTTTCATTCAATTCAAAGGTTGGACGGTTCCTTATTTTTTTTATACAAAAGAAATGCCTATCCATGGCTATGTTCTAGAGCATGTAGGAATCTACTGTTTATACTGGGTGGCCACATTCACAATAACCCATGCATTTTGGGCTCTAAAGCCCTTCGTCAGGGGTAACTGAAATATTTAAACAAACATCAGTTGTCTGATCAAACTCACATAAAACTTAAACTGAATGTGGCTTAACTCCTTATGTGAATTCCTATCTATCAAAAAATAGTCACCCATTTTATTACACAATCCCTCATTTTCTAAAATCCATGCAAAAAATTATCCCCACCTACTCCCAAGATCAGTTCTGTAACTAAACCATCAAATGTATAATTAAACAACATCAAAAATATAGTGCTCCCCGTGTTTACTTAAACCCGACCTTATAGGTATAAATCAAATACCAATGCCCTAGTAAAACCCCAATGCTGTGCAAAGCTAATCTGTACCTGTAACTTCTTAGCGCTGAGACCAGCAGTATCACCATCTCATATACTTCATAACATCAACGCAAACATACGCAAAGCAGCCTAACCCCAATTTAACTGCTTCTAGTGTGCTCTTTCTAATTAGCCGTTGTTAGAAATGGGGGTAGGTGGCAGAGGTATGCACCTTGTCCAAGTAGGTACACTTCCTTCTAGTTAGGGTAAAGGGATTACACTTCGAAAATAACCCCTGCTCACCACCTTGGTATTTTGGCATGAGCAGTCAGGCTTATCTCAGAGGCAATGTGTAAAGCATTTGCACTTAACACACAGTGATACAGTGAAAACACTACAAAAGGCTGGTCATCACAAAGGACTTCTTGTTCTCTAGAACGTGCTCGACAACAATTGAAAACTGGATAATCAGAAATCCACACAAGCCCTATACTACCATAACTGAGGGCCTGGCTAGTAGGGCAGGGCTGCACTTGAGGCCTGCAACCATCAGAGGCTAGAGGCGTGTCTTCTCCAGTAGCAAATAATGTCAAAGTCATGAAGTCATACTGAGCACTAATCTCATTCAGGTCCTGCAGGTTTCTCAGTAGCTAAACCCGATATCTATACGCGGAGACTACTAGAAAAGACATTTCCTTTTCTTACATTTCCACAATGATTTCGGGTAACTATTTGTGTACTAACCATAGTGAAGTATGTCAAGGGACTGCGGGCAGCTACCTACATTTTGCACAGAGTCTGAAGGATGGAGAATGCTGCTGCTTGACTACTTCTGCATCTATTGGACCAAATCTCCCCTGTGTTACAAGAATAACACTGACGGTTGTTCACAATATGCATCTTGCTCAAAATTCTCTGCATCACTCAGAAGGTCATTGACAGCCTTACATGGGGCATTGTGTACCCCCCACTTTAGCTGCTACAGCGGGGTGTGGTTCTTTACGGGTCTCTTTTATCTGCATTTGTGAGGATAAAAAGCCTAAAATTAATGGTAAAAGGAAAAAAGAAAGATAGGTTGATAGAAAAGGGAAAGAAGAATGGACAAGTGGATGCATGAGTGGGTAAAAAGATGGATGGATGAGTGGGTAAAAGGATGGAAGAATGAAAGGATGGATGGATGAGCAGATGTTGGAAAATAGTACACTCGGAAGGGACACCCCAAACGTTTTGCCTTCCTCCTTCTCTTTTTTCTGAATTCTTTTTGTTTCTTTTAGTACTCTGAGCACTTTACTACTGCTAACTAGTGTTAAAGTATATGTGATCTCTCCTTTAACCATGGTAACATTGGCTCATACCCAATTGACTTATTTAATTTACCTGCAAGTCCCTGGTATACTGCACTACATGGGCCCAGGACCTGTAAACTATATGTTACAAGTGGGAATGCAGCACTGATTGTGCTACCCACACAAGTAGCCTTTCAAACCTGTCTCAGGCCTGCCATTGCAGGGCTTGTGTGTGTAGTTTCTGCCACTTTGACTTGGCTTTTAAAACTACTTTTCAAGCCTTAAACTCCCCTTTTACTACACATGTCACCCAAAGGTAGGTCCGAGGTAGCCCATAGGGCATGGTGCTGGGCAAGTAAAGGTAGGACATGTGCTGTAAAGTTTTGCATGTCCTGGGTGACTAACACTCAAATTTGTTTTTCACTACGGTGAGGCCTACTCCTCTCATAGGTTAACATTGTGATTCCTTAATACACTTTTAAGCCGTAATTCCTGATTACAAAGGAGTGGCTGTCTCATATTTTATATCATTGGAATGGTAATGATAAATCCTCTTTACTAGTCAAGTTGGATTTAACATTACCATTTTGGAAATGCCACTTTTAGAAAGTGCTTTATCATAAAGAAAATGCCCCCCAAGACCATCAATCTATTAGTATTCTGAAGGGAGAACCAGTAACTTGTTTCTCCAACCGTCATTGACTTGACTGCTACTAATTCAAAAATACTTCAATTGTGTACACAACAAACTTTAGATTGCGCCAATAGAATTAATCATGACATTGATCGTGAAATCAGTGAATAACTGGAAATATACAAGGTATCGTCTTTCATATTCAATTCATTTTTGTTTTTGTGATAAATAAACCAAACATTGTACATTTGCTTTTTTTGATTTGAAACAAAAAATATGTATAAACTAATATACAATACATCACATCAAACATAGACTTACAAAAGACATGATCAAAAAAACGTACAATGACAACATTACATGTCTAGTGTCCAACACTGTCATATTAATAGAGCAAGTTAGGATTTTCACCCTCTAATCTGCAGTCAAGGCATGTGGCCAACTTGAAGCCTAGGTCCGCTAAACCTCTTTTTAGCGGTCCGCTAAGCTCCCTGGCGGCCCGGGAAGATTCACAGTGTGGCGGCCAAGGCTTGTCACGAAAGATAAACGTGCAGCGAGCCGCGCTAAAAATTTGAATCTCAAGGAAGAAACCGCGGGCCAAAATACTATCGAAATACAGGATTCACATCTGGATTTGCAACACGTGTTGTTTGACCTACCGGCTTTTCAACAGTCTGCCAAACGAGTCTACTAGTGACTGGGCTTTAACCCCTTCGCTGCTAGACCTTTTCCCCCCCTGTGCTAAGCCTTTTTTTGGCTATTTGGGGTAGTGCGCGCTAAGGCCCCTGTAACTTTTTGACCACATAAGGTATCCACGCCAAATTTGCGTCCTTTTCTTCCAACATCATGGGGATTGTAAAGGTACCCAGGGTTTGTGGATTCCCCTGGAGGGGTCCCAGAAATTAGCCAAAATACAGCTACATTTTTTATTTTGTTTTTTAAATGGGAAAAAAGGGCTGCAAATGAAAGCGTCTGGGTTTTCCCCTGCAAATGGTATCAAAAAAGGGTTTGTGGGGCTGAAATCACCATTTTCCCAGCTTTTAGGGAATGACAGACTTTTGTCAGAAAACCAAAATTGTTTACACAGTTTTGGCATTTTTCTGGGACATAGCCTATTTTTGCTATTTTTTGTGCTTTCAACCTCCTTCCAGTTAATGGTAGAAATGGGTATGAAAGCAATAATGGATCCTGGAAAGCTATACATTTTAGAAAAGTAGACAAAATTCTGAATTCAGCAAGGGGTCATTTGTGTAGATCCATCAAGGTTTCTTTATAGAAACTAACAGTTAAATATAGGAAAAATTGAAAATTAGTTGAAAAAAACAGCCTTTTGTGTCAACGTTTTCACCTGTAACTTCTTCTAATTATGACAGCTCTTTGAAAGCAATATACCGTTACATCCGCTGGACCTTACTGGTTGTGGGGATATATTGGACTTGTAGGTTCACCAAGACCCCGACGAACCCAGAGTCAAAAACTGAGCAGCAATTTGCAATGGCTTTTTATTATGTACCGGGTATATAGCAATTATTGTGGGAAAATGTATACATGGAAAAATCGGTATGAAAGACACCTATGTATTTCTGAAATGGGAACAAAATATAGAGTTTAGAAACAGTAGATATTTGCACATTTCCGAAATTGGGAATACTCATACTAGCATGAGAATTATCTGTCATTTTTTAAAATGAGTTCTTTTTTACACAATGTCTTTCATTTGGAAGGCAGAAATGCATCAAAAGTCAATAGGTAATAACAGTTGCTTTACAAATCTGAATTACCCTAAGTCTCCCGATAAAAATGGTACCTCACTTGTGTGGGTAGGCATAGTGTCCACGACAGGAAATGGCTCAAAACCCAACGTGAACACACCACATTTTCACAATGAAAAATTACCCTTTTTTTGCAAAGTGCCTAGCTGTAGTTTATGAACCCTAGCTCTGCCGCCACCTAGGAAAACATAGAAAACCTATACATTTTTGAAAATTAGATACCCAGGGGATTCCAGGATGCGGTGACTTGACTGCCTCTCACCAGGTTATGTTACCCAGAATCCCTTGCAAACCTAAAATTTTGTCCAAAAAAACACATTTTGCTCACATTTCTGTGGTGTAAAGTTCTGGAATTTGCGTGGATCCACAAATTTCCACCCACCCTGCGTTTCCCAAAGTCTTCCGAGAAAAATGGTACCTCACTTCCGTGGGTAGGCATAGTGCCCGCGACAGGAAACGGCGCAAAACGCGACGTGGACACACCTCAATTTCACAGTGAAAAATGACCCTTTTTTGGCAAAGTGCCTAGCTGTAGTTTTTGAACTATAGCTCTGCCGGCACCTAGGGAAACCTAGCCAACCTATACATTTTTGAAAACTAGACACCCAGGGGAATCCAGGATGGGGTGACTTGACTGCCTCTCACCAGATTATGTTACCCAGAATCCCTTGCAAACCTAAAATTTTGTCCAAAAACCACATTTTCCTCACATTTCTGTGGTGTAAAGTTCTGGAATTTGCGTGGATCCACAAATTTCCACCCACCCTGTGTTCCCCAAAGTCTTCCGAGAAAAATGGTACCTCACTTGCGTGGGTAGGCCTAGTGCCCGCGACAGGAAACGGCGCAAAACGCAACGTGGACACACCTCAATTTCACAGTGAAAAATGACCCTTTTTTGGCAAAGTGCCTAGCTGTTGTTTTTGAACCATAGCTCTGCCGGCACCTAGGGAAACCTAGCAAACCTATACATTTTTGAAAACTAGAAACCCAGGGGAATCCAGGATGGGGTGACTTGACTGCCTCCCACCAGGTTCTGTTACCCAGAATCCCTTGCAAACCTAAACAATTGGCAAAAAAACACATTTTCCCCACATTTCTGTGGTGGAAAGTTCTGGAATCTACGTGGATCCACAAATTTACACCCACCCTGCATTCCCCAAAGTCTTCAGAGAAAAATGGTACCTCACTTGTGTGGATCGGTCTAGTGCCCACGACAGGAAACGGCGCAAAACGCAACGTGGACACACCTCAATTTCGCAGTGAAAAATGACCCTTTTTTGGCAAAGTGCCTAGCTGTAGTTTTTGAACCATAGCTCTGCCGGCACCTTGGGAAACCTAGCAAACCTATACATTTTTGAAAACTAGACACCCAGGGGAATCCAGGATGGGGTGACTTGACTGCCTCCCACCAGGTTCTGTTACCCAGAATCCCTTGCAAACCTAAACAATTGGCAAAAATAATCACATTTTCCCCACATTTCTGTGGTGGAAAGTTCTGGAATCTGCGTGGATCCACAAATTTACACCCACCCCGCGTTCCCCAAAGTCTTCCGAGAAAAATGGTACCTCACTTGTGTGGGTCGGCCTAGTGCCCGCGACAGGAAACGCGCAAAACGCAACATAGACGCACCTCAATTTCGCAGTGAAAAATGACCCTTTTTGGCAAAGTGCCTAGCTGTAGTTTTTGAACCATAGCTCTGCCGGAACCTAGGGAAACCTAGCAAACCTATACATTTTTGAAAACTAGACTCCCAGGGGAATCCAGGATGGGGTGACTTGACTGCCTCCCACCAGGTTCTGTTACCCAGAATCCCTTGCAAACCTAAACAATTGTCAAAAAAACCACATTTTCCCCACATTTCTGTGGTGGAATGTTCTGGAATCTGCATGGATCCACAAATTTCCACCCACCCCGCGTTCCCCAAAGTCTTCCGAGAAAAATGGTACCTCACTTGTGTGGGTCGGCCTAGTGCCCGCGACAGGAAACGGCGCAAAACACAACGTGGACACACCTCAATTTCGCAGTGAAAAATGACCCTTTTTTGGCAAAGTGCCTAGCTGTAGTTTTTGAACCATAGCTCTGCCGGCACCTAGGGAAACCTAGCAAACCTATAAATTTTTGAAAACTAGACACCCAGGCGAATCCAGGATGGGGTGACTTGACTGCCTCCCACCAGGTTCTGTTACCCAGAATCCCTTGCAAACCTAAACAATTGTCCAAAAAAACACATTTTCCCCACATTTCTGTGGTGGAAAGTTCTGGAATCCGCGTGGATCCAGAAATTTCCACCCACCCCGCGTTCCCCAAAGTCTTCCGAGAAAAATGGTACCTCACTTGTGTGGGTCGGCCTAGTGCCTGTGACAGGAAACGGCACAAAACGCAACGTGGACACACCTCAATTTGGCAGTGAAAAATTACCCTTTTTTGGCAAAGTGCCTAGCTGTAGTTTTTGAACCATAGCTCTGCCGGCACCTAGGTAAACCTGGCAAACCTATACATTTTTGAAAACTAGACACCCAGGGAATCCAGGATGGGGTTACTTGACTGCCTCCCACCAGGTTCTGTTACCCAGAATCCCTTGCAAACCTAAACAATTGGCAAAAAAAACATTTTCCCCACATTTCTGTGGTGGAAAGTTCTGGAATCTGCGTGGATCCACAAATTTCCACCCACCCCGCGTTCCCCAAAGTCTTCCGAGAAAAATGGTACCTCACTTGTGTGGGTCTGCCTAGTGCCCGCGATAGGAAACGGCGCAAAATGCAACGTGGACACACCTCAATTTGGCAGTGAAAAATGTCCCTTTTTTGGCAAAGTGCCTAGCTGTAGTTTTTTAACCATAGCTCTGCCGGCACCTAGGGAAACCTAGCAAACCTATACATTTTTGAAAACTAGACACCCAGGGGAATCCAGGATGGGGTGACTTGACTGCCTCCCACCAGGTTCTGTTACCCAGAATCCCTTGCAAACCTAAACAATTGGCAAAAAACCCACATTTTCTCCACATTTCTGTGGTGGAAAGTTCTGGAATCTGCGTGGATCCACAAATTTACACCCACCCCACATTCCCCAAAGTCTTCCGAGAAAAATGGCACCTCACTTGTGTGGGTCGGCCTAGTGCCCGCGACAGGAAACGGCGCAAAACGCAACGTGGACACACCTCAATTTCGCAGTGAAAAATGACCCTTTTTTGATAAAGTGCCTAGCTGTAGTTTTTTAACCCTAGCTCTGCCGGCACCTAGGGAAGCCTACCAAACCAGGCTGACACAAATTTCCTACCACCCAGCGTTCCCCCGGGTCTCCCAATGAAAACGGTGCCTCACTCGTGTGGGAGGCCCAAGTACCCGCGACAGGCAAGGGCCCAAAAAGTAGTGAGGCGACATCAAAATTGCCTATCTCAAAACGACCTGGTTTTGCAAGGGGGGTCACCTGGGTTTTTGGGCTCGTGTTCGGCGGCCATCTAGGGAAACCTACCAAACCCACACATTTCTGAAAACTAGACACCCGGGGGCTTCCAGGGAGGTATGGCTTGCGTGGATCCCCCAACGTTTCCTTACCCAGAATCCCCTGCAAACCTCAAATTTAGCTGAAAAAATCACTTTTTTCACACATTTTTGTGTGGGAAAGTTGTGGCATCACCAGGCTGACACAAATTTCCTACCACCCAGCGTTCCCCCGGGTCTCCCGATGAAAACAGGGCCTCACTTGTGTGGGAGGCCCAAGTACCCGCGACAGGCAAGGGCCCAGGATGGGGTGACTTGACTGCCTCCCACCAGGTTCTGTTACCCAGAATCCCTTGCAAACCTAAAAAATTGGCAAAAAAACACATTTTCTCCACATTTCTGTGGTGGAAAGTTCTGGAATCTGCGTGGATCCACAAATTTACACCCACCCCACATTCCCCAAAGTCTTTTTCCTACCACCCAGCGTTCCCCCGGGTCTCCCGATGAAAACGGGGCCTCACCTGTGTGGGAGGCCTAAGTACCACGACAGGCAAGGGCCCAAAACGTAGTGAGGCGACATCAAAATTCCCTATCTCAAAACCACCTGGTTTTGCAGGAGTCACCTGGGTTTTGGCCCCGTGCTCGGCGGCCATCTAGGGAAACCTACCAAACCCACACATTTCTGAAAACCAGACACCCGGGGCTTCCAGGGAGGTATGGCTTGTGTGGATCCCCCAACGTTTCCTTACCCAGAATCCCCTGCAAACCTCAATTTTAGCTGAAAAAATCACTTTTCACACATTTTTGTGTGGGAAAGTGTGGCATCACCGGGCTCACACAGATTTCCTACCACCCAGCGTTCCCCCAGCTCTCCCGATAAAACGGTGCCTCACTCGTGTGGGAGGCCCAAGTACCAGCGACAGGCAAGGACCCAAACGTAGTGAGGCAACATCAAAATTGCCTATCTCAAAACGACCTGGTTTTGCAAGGGGTCACCTAGGTTTTGGCCTCGTGCTCGGCGGCCATCTAGGAAACCTACCAAACCCACACATTTCTGAAAACTAGACACCCGGGGCTTCCAGGGAGGTATGGCTTGCGTGGATCCCCCAACGTTCCTTACCCAGAATCCCCTGCAAACCTCAGATTTAGCTGAAAAAATCACTTTTTTCACACATTTTTGTGTGGGAAAGTTGTGGCATCACCAGGCTGACACAAATTTCCTACCACCCAGCGTTCCCCCAGGTCTCCCGATGAAAACGGGGCCTCACTCGTGTGGGAGGCCCAAGTACCTGCGACAGGCAAGGGCCCAAAACGTAGTGAGACGACATCAAAATTGCCTATCTCAAAACGACCTGGTTTTGCAAGGGGGGTACCCTAGGTTTTTGGCCCGGTGCTCGGCGGCCACCTAGGGAAACTTACCAAACCCACACATTTCTGAAAACTAGACACCCGGGATTCCAGGGAGGTATGGCTTACGTGGATCCCCCAACGTTTCACTGCCAGAATCCCTGCAAACCTCAATTTTAGCTGAAAATTCACTTTTTTCACACATTTTTGTGTGGGAAAGTTGTGGCATCACCGGGCTGACACAAATTTCCTACCACCCAGCGTTCCTCTGGGTCTCTCGATAAAAATGGTGCATCACTTGTGGGAGGCCCAAGTACCCGCGACAGGGAAGGGCCCAAAACATTTTTTGTTAGGCAATTTTGATGTTGCCTCACTACGTTTTGGGCCCTTGCCTGTCGCGGGAACTTGGGCCTCCCACACAAGTGAGGCACCATTTTTATCGGGAGACCCGGGGGAACGCTGGGTGGTAGGAAATTTGTGTGAGCCCGGTGATGCCACAACTTTTCTACACAAAAATGTGTGAAAAAAGTGATTTTTTTCAGCTAAAATTGAGGTTTGAAGGGGATTCTGGGTAAGGAAAGGTTGGGGGATCCACGCAAGCCATACCTCCCTGGAAGCCCCCGGGTGTCTAGTTTTCAGAAATGTGTGAGTTTGGTAGGTTTCCCTAGATGGCCGCCGAGCACGGGGCCAAAACCCAGGTGACTCCTTGCAAAACCAGGTGGTTTTGAGATAGGCAATTTTGATGTCGCCTCACTATGTTTTGGGCCCTTGCCTGTCGCGGGTGCTTGGGCCTCCCACACAAGTGAGGCACCATTTTCATCAGGAGAGCTGGGGGAACGCTGGGTGGTAGGAAATTTGTGTGAGCCCGGTGATGCCACAACTTTCCCACACAAAAATGTGTGAAAAAAGTGATTTTTTCAGCTAAATTTAAGGTTTGCAGGGGATTTTGGGTAAGGAAACGTTGGGGGATCCATGCAAGCCATACCTCCCTGGAAGCCCCGGGTGTCTAGTTTTCAGAAATGTGTGGGTTTGGTAGGTTTCCTAGATGGCCGCCGAGCACGGGGCCAAAACCCAGGTGACCCCTTGCAAAACCAGGTGGTTTTGAGATAGGCAATTTTGATGTCGCCTCACTACATTTTGGGCCCTTGCCTGTCGCGGGTACTTGGGCCTCCCACACAAGTGAGGCACCATTTTATCGGGAGAGCTGGGGGAATGCTGGGTGGTAGGAAATTTGTGTGAGCCCGGTGATGCTACAACTTTACCACACAAAAATGTGTGAAAAAGTGATTTTTCAGCTAAAATTGAAGTTTGCAGGGATTCTGGTAAGGAAACTTTGGGGGATCCACGCAAGCCATATCTCCCTGGAAGCCCTCAGGTGTCTAGTTTTCAGAAATGTGTGGGTTTGGTAGGTTTCCTAGATGGCCGCCGAGCACGGGGCCAAAACCCAGGTGACTCCTTGCAAAACCAGGTGGTTTTGAGATAGGCAATTTTGATGTCGCCTCACTACGCTTTGGGCCCTTGCCTGTCGCAGGTACTTGGGCCTCCCACACAAGTGAGGCACCATTTTTATCAGGAGAGCTGGGGGAACGCTGGGTGGTAGGAAATTTGTGTGAACCCGGTGATGCCACAACTTTCCCACACAAAAATGTGTGAAAAAAGTGATTTTTTCAGCTAAAATCGAGGTTTGCAGGGGATTCTGGGTAAGGAAACGTTGGGGGATCCACGCAAGCCATACCTCCCTGGAAGCCCCCGGGTGTCTAGTTTTCAGAAATGTGTGGGTTTGGTAGGTTTCCCTAGATGGCCGCCGAGCATGGGGCCAAAAACCCAGGTGACCCCCCTTGCAAAACCAGGTCGTTTTGAGATAATTAGTTGTTTATTTCTGCAGCGTGAACATTTTGGCAGAATATTGCAAGGAAAATGTGACAGACATTTTGAGGTTTGCAGGACATTGTGGATAAAATAACTTGTTGGGATTCACAAGAGAGACATCACCATGTACTCCCATGGGTTTACGACAATATCTACAGTTGGTAGGTTATTCTTAGATGGAATGTACACCTTGGCAGAGAGACTAAAAAGACAAAGATTCCTGCACAGCCATCTATTCCTCAAACACACTCACATACTGGTTGGATTTGGCACGAGGGCGAGTGATGGTTCAGTATATAAAATTTTATTAACAAGAGATTTCACAAAAATGAAATGCACTGTCAATAATTAAATGGACAAAAAACTGAACCAGTGACTCGCAGCTCGTGAGCTGTAAAGCCACGGCAAGGCAAACAACCGCTTTACAGGCCATTCACACATCTTTCATACGTGATACACACAAGACCATTCACACCACCAGGCACGAAACCAACACATTACAACATTCACAAAAAGGGACAAGGTACACCCTGCTTCAGAAAGACAAAAAAGACAAATATTACTGCACAGCCATCTAATCCTCAAGCACACACACATACTGGTTGGATTTGGCACGAGGGTGAGTGATGGTTCAGTATATACAATTGTATTAGCAAGTCATTTCACAAAAATGAAATTCACTGTTAATAATTGAAAGGACGAGAAACTGAACCATTGACTCACAGCTCGTGAGCTGTAAAGCCACGACAAGGCACCAACCTCTTTACAGGCCATTCATACACCTTTCATACGTGTGACACATACAAAACCATTCACACCGCCAGCCGCGGGCCCATCACATTACAACACTCACACCAGCAGACAGTGCCATTCAAGGGCCCATCACTTTCACATGCCCACATTCCTGACACAGCAACCACACAAGCTGACGGATTGCGTGGAGTGGCGCTCAGCTAGCAGTGTGTGTAGTGACCAGCAGCTAGTCACTACTCACACACCGCCAGCCGAGCGCCAGTCCACGCACACCGCCAGCCTAGCTCCAGTCCACGCACACCACCAGCCAAGCGCCAGTCCACGCACACAGCCAGCCAAGCGCCAGTCCACGCACACCGCCAGCCAAGTGCCAATCCACGCACACCGCCAGCCAAGCGCCAGTCCACGCACACCACCAGCCAAGCGCCAGTCCACGCACACCACCAGCCAAGCGCCACTCCACGCACAATGCCAGCCAAGCGCCAATCCACGCACACCGCCAGCCAAGCGCCAATGCACGCCCACCGCCAGCCAAACACCAGTCCACGCACACCGCCAGCCAAGCGCCAGTCCACGCACACCGCCAGCCAAGCGCCAGTCCACGCACACCACCAGCCAAGCGCCAGCCTACACACACCGCCATCACATTTAGGATTTTTTTATACAAAAAAGAAAACACAAACAAATTGCAAATAGATACAAATCTACTAACACAAAATCTGAAACTAAATACATTGCACTAATGCCAACCTTGAAACAGAATAAAACATTTTAAACAATACAGACCAGGCAGTTCATTTTACCACTCATGGATGCTCCCAAAAATTATTTTGCGTGTGGTACGCTCTAAAACAAGCAGGCACACACAGCCCAGGGTTAGAAGGACACTCGGGGCAGTACATACGAGTCTCCTTCCGTGTACCTCTTCGCCAACAGACTCTACATCTCCTAGTGGGAAAGTCTTTCGAGGGTGTAGGAGAAATGTAATCAGGAAAGTGGCGATCTTTCAATCGAGCCACATCCTCCACCACTCCAACTCTAGGAACACTTGCCTGTTCCACAACAACAAGGCTGCCTATCACAGACTGCTGAAACTGAACAAAAGTCAACTTTGACGCAGGAGAACACTCCTTGAACACAACAAAAGCATTGAAAGTTGCTAAATTGAAGAGATGCATGGCCAACTTCTTATACCAAACGTAAGCCTTACGAATAGCAGTGTAAGGTTCCAACCTCTGATCTCCTCTGTCAACACCACCCATGTGCTTATTGTAGTCTAAAATGCACACAGGTTTGCGCACTTCAGCAATCTGACCCCAAACAGCCACAAGTGAAGTACTCTCATCATGGATGGTAGTCAGCATGTACACATCCCTCCTGTCCACACATTTCACAGCTAGTAGTTCATCACTATGCAAGGAACTGCACTGTCCCCTCTGAAGTTTTTTGCAAACAAGCTCTTTTGGATAACCTTTACGGTTAGAGCGGATTGTGCCACAAGCAAAAGTGTCCACTTTGAACAATTCCTTAAACAATTGCACAGCAGTGTAGAAGTTATCAAGGTACAAATGGTGGCCTCTGTTAAACAGTCCTCTAGCAAGATCCCACACAATTTTCTCTGAAACTCCAAAAGTGGACGGACAACCAGGGGGTCAATAGTGGAATCCCTACCAGTGTACACACGGAAATTAAAAACATATCCTGTCCTACTCTCAGACAACATATACAGCTTAATTCCATAGCGTGCCCTCTTGCTAGGGATGTACTGCCTAAAAACCAAACGGCCCTTGAACAAGACCAAAGACTCATCAATAGATATTTCTTTCCCTGGAGTATAGATCTCTGAAAATCGATCTACAAAGTGATCAAGAACAGGCCGAATGTTAAAAAGATGGTCACACTCAGGGTGATCTCGTGGCAACGCCAAAGAATTATCAACAAAATGCAGCATCCGTAGCAAAAGTAAATACCGATCAAGAGTCATAACTGCAGGAAATATGGCCGTTGCCATCAAGGGACTGGTAGACCAATATGAAGCCATGGACGGCTTCCTTATCAAACCCATCAATAAAGTCAAACCCAAAAACTTCTTCATCTCTTCCAGATTTGTGGGAGTCCACCGGGTAGCTCTAGAGTGGGGCCTAAGTTTGTCACTGTTGTCCCTCAAAAACTGTTCAGCATACAAATTAGTCTGCTCAACAATCTCACCCAAAAATACATCATCCATAAACAACTGAAAAAACTGTATAGGCAAAAAATGTTCACAATCCACTCTACACCCTGCATCACCACTAAAGGCAGGCAACACCGGCTGCACCATGTTTGGATCAACCCAGAGTCCAGCACTTTCAGTAGGAAGCCTAGCAGCCTCAGGCTGCAATCCAGATGCCTCTTGCACCATCGGCACAGCAGTATCCTCCTCTAAAACAGGCACTTCATCCACACTGAGAGTAGCTTCATCCACACCAAGAGTAGCTTCATCTGCACTGAGAGTACCTTCATCATCTGATGATTCCATGTGGAGAGAAAACTCACTGCCTGAATCTTCCGCTCCCTCCTCTCCCTCAGACGCACTGTCAGTCTCATAATTCTGCTCAGAGGAAGATTCAAGAAGCATATCAACCACCTGCTGAGCAGTCATTCTACGGCTAGCCATAATGCTTACTAATAAAGGTAACTCGTCAAACAAGTCAACAACAACAAACACTTTGTAAAATAAGTAATAAACAAAATGCACCTTTATCAGAAATACCTATATACTCCAAAACGATACCACTCACTTGCCAGAAGCGGCTAAACTCACCACCACCTACTCTGCACAGACACAGTATGGATCAACAATATCCCACTAAAAAAGAAACAGAAAGAAAATTACACATAAGACAATGCAAAACACATCGCAAAGAATTTCATGCTCAAAACACTAACTAAATATGCTGCCATTATGACACCACTTACAAAAAAATTCATTCATACATGACAATAATACTCATTTGGAGTAAATACAACAAAAAAAATTTCTTACCAAAAAAATGCAACTACGCAAAACTGCAGAACCACCACTGTCGAAACCGCAAACAGGAATCAAAAGCTTTACCCTAGAATAAAAGGAGAAAAAACATTACAATCACATATGCAAATAATGCACCAGTCCACACACAATCCACCAGCCAAGCTAAGGGGTAGGTGGGCCAAAGAGTATAAATAAAATATTCACCCCCGTAAAAGGGGAGCAACCCTTGAGCTTGAGGCCACTCCCTAACACAAAAATTAAAAAAAAACCTGGTGTCTAGTGGCTTCTGCCCCCCTTGGGGGCAGATGGGCCTAAAAACATACTGCTATTCTGCCACCCAAAGAGGGCAGAAATGGCCACAATCATCCTCCCATAAAGGGGAGCGACCCTTGTCCAAGGGGCCGCTCCCCAACATAAAAAAACCCTGGTGGCCTAGTGGCCCTACAAAAAAACAAATCAGCCGATCTGCCCCTCAGGGTGGCAGAAACGGCCAAATGAATGCTCCCCAAAGGGAGCAACCCCTGCCCAAGGGGCCACTCCCCACAAACAAATCCCTGGTGGTCTAGTGGGCCCAATTTAAAAAAACATGGCGAGATCTGCCCACCAGACACAGCCACAAACATTGCCCCCAAAGGAGAGCGACCCTTGACCAAGGGGTCACTCTCCACAAATAAATCCCTGGTGGTCTAGTGGGCCCAATATAAAAAATTACGAAATCTGCCCCCCATGGGGGCAGACAGCCACAAACAATGCCCCCAAGGGGAGCGACCCTTGCCCAAGGGGCCACTCCCCACAAATAAATCCCTGGTGGTTTAGTGGGCCCTATATCAAAAAAAAATTGGGAGATCTGCCCCCCCCATGGGGGCAGACAGCCACAAACAAATATTGCCCCCAAAGGGAATGACCCTTGCCCAAGGGGCCACTCCCCACACAAAACGGACTCTTGGTCCAATGGGCCAATTTTTTTTTTAAATTATGCAAAAATCTGCCCCCCCAGGGGGGCAGACAAAGTTATTTTATTATGCCCCCAATAAGGGGAGCGACCCTTGCCTAAGGGGCCGCCCCCACATGCAGTATTGCCTTTTACATAAAAAAAAATATCCCTGGCGCTAGTGGGCATTCCTGCTGCACGATCGCACGATCGTGCAGCAGGAATGCACAAAAGAGGCATCGGGGGAAAGGAAAACCCTTTCCTTTCCCCTGATGCCTCTTTTGTTTGAATACCCCCCTCCCCAGAGCCAAAACTCACCTCTTTCTTCCCCGACGCGCTGAAAGCAAATGGCTTCCAGCGCATCGGGGAAGAAAGGGAAACCTCCAATGACGTGTACGGGGGGTGCGGGGAGGCAGCCTTCCCCGGTAAAAATACCCAGATCGGCGTCCCACGGGGGGAGCGCCAGCGCTTCCCCCGTGGGTGGGTGCCATGACGAGCTGGACTCGTCATGAGCACACGCCCACTGTGTGCCATGACGAGTCCAGCTCGTCATGATCACCGAAGGGGTTAAGAACACAGCAGGGATTGGCCGATCTCGCAGCTCAGAATAAGCTTTTGGGTCCTGAAGAGAACCCCCGTATGCGAAGGGGTTTGAAACGCGTCAACCTTTTTTGTGGGGCCAATCAAGTATACAAATTGATGTTAAAAAATTGAAAGCTTTGTATTTTGAGATTTTTTGTCTGGTTGGCCATTGTGTATATTTGATTTTGTTTTGTATTTGTATAAATTTGTTATATTGAGATATGGGTATGGGTGTGCTGGTATGTGAGGGAAGTGCAATGAATGTATGATTGGTCAGACGTGATTGGCAGAGAGGGGTGCATGAAGGGTTTGCAAAAGAGAAGTGTGGATGGGTGAAAAGATGTATCATAAGAAAGTGTGTGGGTAGGGGGAGCTTGGTCGTTTTCAAAACTTTTAGATTGAATGGACTTTGTTGGTGATTTATTTATGTGAAGTCTATAATAAATTTTGATTAAGTCAAACGGAAAAAGAGGTTTTGTGGTGGCATTGTTTTATTTCAATGCACCAGTTGTAAGGTAAGACTTGCGTACCAGTATTGGCATTTCAGTCGTTACTTTTAGAAAGTGGGCATTTCTCTGCTCTTACTGCTCTGTGTGCCTTGCAGCCTGTCTCCAATACATGTCTAGGGTGGGTGACAGCTACACTTTGTGCATTCCCTCTAGCCAGCCAGAAACACAGGAAGGGTGGGTGTGGCAGAGAACGCATCTGCTTTCATCTGCATTCTGATAGCTCTTACTGGGCAGGAAAAGAGGGGGGAGCTGACACTTACATCTGAATAGGCAATGTCCTGTTTCCCACACAAAGGGCTGATTACCCCGTACTGATAGTCTGGAGCCAGGGCTGGGAAGAAAGGGGGACCTGTGCACTTTAAGGGCCTGCTTTGAAGTCACCGCCACTTCAAAGACACAACTAGGTATGAGTACAAGAGCTCTGACCCTGCCAAGACAGTACACTACTGGCCCTGTGAAAAACTCTGCCAGGAGTAAAGACTGGTGTGCTACAAGAAATGCCACTCTGCTTGACTGCTGCTCCTGAAGAACTGCTTTTCTGCTTGGCTGTGCTGATCTGCTGCCTGCTGAGGATAAGGACTGGACCTATCTCACTTGAATCCGGAGTGACTCCAAGGACTCACTGGCTTGCCCCCTGTTCTGAAGTCTTGGGGCCATCAAATACTTCCTTCTAACCCTGCAACAGCACCTGGACTCTGCCATCAGTGAGTCCTGCCCTGCCAAGTGGTGCCAACCCAGTCCTGGGCCTTTGAAAGGTGACTTCTGCTGTCCAGAACCAATAAAATCGACACAGTGACGACTTTGCACCGATCGGAACTGATGCATTGCCCTTCAACGCCGATGCAGCAGTGGATCGACTACATCGCCTCGATGGACTGCGCGGCTTGAAGACGATGGACAGTGCAGCTCGACGACGACACTGTGCCTGCATCATAAAGGGGTTTGGCGATGAAGCCATCAAAGCAAACACAAGGAGATGATGGACGGAGTGCTGAAACTTTTCAAACACTCACCCCCAGTCACAGATCTGGGTTGAATCCATCATCATTCTTTAGCTCACTTTGCCACCCCAGTTCAGACACAGCTATATGCAAATCAGTCTTGATCCTGTGCCTCATGGGAACAGTCCAGCCCGAACTGCCAAGCCATGTCTTCTCTGGACCGGAAACAAGCATCCTGGGACCGGTTTCGGGCTAAAGCCCTCATCAGCCAGGCTAGCTTGAATCCAGTGGCAAAGTGAGCAAGGGACCCACGACTGGGCATACCCTGCCAACTTAGGGCGAACAAAGCAAACACAAGGAGATGATGGACGGAGTGCTGAAACTTTTCAAACACTCACCCCCAGTCACAGATCTGGGTTGAATTCATCGTCATTCTTTAGCTCACTTTGCCACCCCAGTTCAGACACAGCTATATGCAAATCAGTCTTGATCCTGTGCCTCATGGGAACAGTCCAGCCCGAACTGCCAAGCCATGTCTTCCCTGGACCGGAAACAAGCATCCTGGGACCGGTTTCGGGCTAACAGCCCTCATCAGCCAGGCTAGCTTGAATCCAGTGGCAAAGTGAGCAAGGGACCCACGTCTGGGCATACCCTGCCAACTTAGGGCGAACAAAGCAAACACAAGGAGATGATGGACAGAGTGCTGAAACTTTTCAAACACTCACCCCGTCACAGATCTGGGTTGAATCCATCATCATTCTTTAGCTCACTTTGCCACCCCAGTTCAGACACAGCTATATGCAAATCAGTCTTGATCCTGTGCCTCATGGGAACAGTCCAGCCCGAACTGCCAAGCCATGCCTTCCCTGGACCGGAAACAAGCATCCTGGGACCGGTTTCGGGCTAACAGCCCTCATCAACCAGGCTAGCTTGAATCCAGTGGCAAAGTGAGCAAGGGACTCACGTCTGGGCATACCCTGCCAACTTAGGGCGAACAAAGCAAACATAAGGAGATGATGGACGGAGTGCTGAAACTTTTCAAACACTCACCCCCAGTCACAGATCTGGGTTGAATCCATCATCATTCTTTAGCTCACTTTGCCTCCCCAGTTCAGACACAGCTATATGCAAATCAGTCTTGATCCTGTGCCTCATGGGAACAGTCCAGCCCGAACTGCCAAGCCATGTCTTCCCTGGACCGGAAACAAGCATCCTGGGACCGGTTTCGGGGTAACAGCCCTCATCAGCCAGGCTAGCTTGAATCCAGTGGAAAAGTGAGCAAGGGACCCAGGTCTGGGCATTCCCTGCCAACTTAGGGCGAACAAAGCAAACACAAGGAGATGATGGACGGAGTGCTGAAACTTCTCCTTGTGTTTGCGATGAAGCCATCAACGCCTGCGCGGATCAGAATGGACGCATTGAGTCTTCCACATCAACACTTCCTCCATCCAAGTTACTTTTTCAGCGAGACCTGCCTGATTACTGTAGCCGGCCTGCCATTCATTGCAGTTGGCCTGAACTTTGGATTTACCCAGGTGCAGCGCGACCTTAAGTAGCCCCTAAGTGCTATATGTTTCTAAGCACTATTTTTTTATTTAATCTTTAAAAATTAATTACTTTGGTTCTATTTATTGGGTTTTTGTCGTTTTGGTGTTATTCTACTCATAAAAATATATGCTATTTTTCGAACCCTGTGGGGAGTATTTTTGTGGCGTTTTTATTGTGTTACAGTGTGTGTGTGTGTTGCACAAATACTTTACACATTGCCTCTCTAGATAAGCCTGACTGCTCTGTGCCAAGCTACCAGAAGGTGAGCACAGGTTATCTTTTAGTGTGTCTCTAGCTCACCCTTACAAGAGTGGTGGTACCTGTTTGTACAGGAGGAATACTCTGCCAACCTGAAACCCCAGTTCTAACATTGGTGATCAGTGGTGAGGAAAGGACTTGTGTTTGTGCAATACCATAGAGTAACTCATTGTTCACTACTACTCTATACATAAGACCATTCCAAGTTTTAAATTCTCTTTTTTCTCTTAATTGGTCCTTTTCATAAATTTGACTCCTGCTCTACCTTCATTATTTTGGGACTCTTTTTGTTGTTGCACTCGTGATACCGTGTCAGGATGTCCATGGATCTCAACTACCTAGCATGCTACACTGGGAGTGAGTTGAAAGAGTTCTGCAAGGAGGGGGGGCTGAATGTGGTCAGGAAAGCTTCCAAAGTAGACCTACAGATAGCCCTACGAGCCTATGAGGAATGCAGGAGGCTACAAGCAACAACAGAGGAGGAGAACCCTGAGCTGAGGAGAGGACACCCTGCCACAGGGCAGGATGCAGTATATCTATCAGGTACCTGTCATATATGGAGTTGGATATCAATGCCATTGAGAGCTACCGCATGACTGAGCTGAGGATGTTGTGCAGAGAGAGAGAGAACTGCAAATCCCTGAGAGTGATCCCAAGTTTGAGTATCAGTTGTCCTTAAAGCATGGGATGAGGTCCACAGAATGCAATCTGCACCACAGGAAGACTGTGAAGAAGACTACTTCACTACTCTAGAGAATTCAGCACCCTGGTTATATCTGACACCAGCATCAGGGCCCCAAGAGGGCAGTGGCCCTAAGAAGGAGGACAAGGAGCAGAAACATGACTGGACAAATGCTCCAGGGGAGAGAGGGGATCCCACAGAGAGGAAGTCCCCTGCTGGATTCTATGCAGGAAGCAGTGTCTCCTCTCAAACCCTGTCTCCTGAGGAGTTAAAGGACTGACAGGCTGAGAGGGATCTCAGGCTACAGCTGGCCCAACTGGTTGCAGAGGACAGAAAAGCTGATGCTAGGAGAGTCATGGAAAAAAAGATCTTGCTGGTTCATGAACTGAGTCTCAAGGAGCTGGACCTGAAGGCTAAACAGCCGGCAGAGTCTAGCAGAGATGGTGGCAGCAAAACTACTGTGTCCAGAGTGGAAGAAAGAGTCTACATACCCAGGGGCCTGACTTCAAGGGGGGATGACATTGACAGGTGGTTTCAAGGATATACGGTAGCTCTGGAAGTGCACAGGATCCCTGAGTAGGATTGGGGACCTGGCATTTGAAGTCATATTCCTGCTGATGGGAGGGATACCCTACTGGCCCTAGAGAAGGGGGAGACGCTGAGGTATCCCAGCATGAAGGAGGCCCTTGTCAAGCAATATGGATTCACCCCAGAGGAGTGCAGGTTGAGATTCAGGGGCAGTCAGAAACTGCCTCACTAGTCCTGGGAGGATTTTGTAGGGTATTTCTGCAAGGCACTGGATGGTTGGTGAAGGGTAGCATGCTAAACACTTTAGAGGGGCTGTACAATTTGGTTGCCAGAGAGCACATATTCAGTCACTGTTTTTCAGGGCTACACCAACACTTGTTTGATTGTAAGTCCTCTGACCCCAGGGAACGTGCAAAGGAGGCAGACCTCTGGGTGAGTACCAGAGTGTCTGAGAAAGCATTTGGGAGTGATCCTAAGGAGGGTGGTTCAGGTTCTCCTCAACAGAGTAAGAGGGAGCTATGCAGTGACCTAGACAGGTCCCACTATAGTGGGGGGGAGGGTCCTATGTCCCTTCTAAGAGTAGTAGGAGAGGTGGGGTGGGCAGAGGCCTCATGAACATTTATTTCAATAATAAAGAGTTCCCTAGACTGAGCTATATGAGAGGACTAGTGGATAAGCTCGAAGAACTACTTAGTAGTAACCCAAACTGCGGGATCATAATGGCTGGTGACTTCAACACCCAATATCTTGGGATGGAGCAGGACGAAAGATGGCCTAAAGATAAGGTGGGAACTGTAATGAATTCATTTTTAAACATGTATAGATTAAAATCAACACAAACAAGTCAACGGTCGGCAGACACCCCGTTTAAAGACCTGCAGGGGAGGATCAAATCAACAATTGATTACATATTCGTGTGCTGTACCTTGCATGGCCAGGTGAAGGAATTTCAAAACCCAATTATCCAGAGCAGCGATCATTTGCCACTGGCTATCGTTATTGCACTTCAAACAGTCAGGCCACAGGCCACCGCCCTTTGGGCAAAACAAACGGGGAAGAATTATATGTTCTACCACGGAGAATAAAGTGGAACAAAATAGATACATCAGCCCTAAGTGGGTGGAAAAGCGATTGGCCGAGAATAGCAGAGGAATTCTCTAGAGGTAATATCACTGAGAACTGGATCAAATTAGTAGCAAAGGTATACTACCTTCTGATGGGAAAACAAGGAAGGCATCTATCAAAACCCAGAGTAAGCCCTTGCAAAAAACAAACACAGAGCATAAAAATAGAACAAAGTAAGAGGCAACTTAGAACAGCTACACGCACCCATAAGCAAGAGGGAAAAAGGAAACATACCAGAATCTCCTGCTAGCCAGGAAAACGCACAGGAGAAATATATGGGATCATAAAAGAAAACTACAAGACGCAGAATGGCTCCACGTTTTTACTTTGCTGACTCCAAGCAAACAAGCGGAGTTCTGGTCATATATCAACCGGCTTTCAGGGTGCGAACATGATCGACGGAACGTGGTTGCCAGCGACATATGGATAACGCATGTAACCAAATTATTCCATGGAGCCCTTAATTTATCAACACCTGGTCTGCAAAAGCTCCCTACATCAGCTGGCTCCCTGATAAACTTCCAGCACTAACAGAAGACACACTCGGGCCCCAGACTGAGGGTAGATTGGCAATCTTTGAGGGTACGTCTGAGCCATTGCTCTTGGGAAACCGTGTGACGGTAACCCTCGAGGAGACGTTTGAGCCATCGACCACAGAAAACTGTGTGAGGGCAATCTTAAAAAATATAAGAAAAGATGGGGCCCCTGGCCCAAATGGCCTACCAGGCCATCTCTTCAAAGAAGATTGCGACTTTTGGGGACCGGTACTCACACCACTCTACCAGCATTGTCTGATGAACACCACAGTTCCGGAGAGTTGGAAAGGCTCTATACTGCAACCCATCCACAAAAGGGAGATCATGGGGACCCTGCGAATTATAGGCTTATTGCCCTCCTGGATATCGAGGCAAAAGGCTATGCCAGCCTTCTTTACAGGACCTGCAGGACTGGGCTAACGAAAATGAAATCTTACCCGTGTATCAATCGGGATTTAGACCAGGAGCATCCACCACGGACAACATTTTAGCTCTCTCATATCTGATAGAACAGTCCATGCAGAAAAAGGCGCTTCCCCTCTTTGCGTGTTTCGTGGACTATACTGCGGCTTTTGATGGCGTAAATCGGAGTCTGTTGTGGCGCAAACTGCAAGACTGGGGGATTCCGGCGAGCCTGCTGAAAGCAATAGTCAGCCTTTACACTGGAACGTGGGTACGGGTAAAAATCACGATGAATTCCGCCACTAGAAAGATTCCCACAGTTAGAGGGCTAAAACAAGGCTGTGTATAGGCCCCCTTGCTCTTTAACTTGTACACGGCAGACCTCGGAAAAAAGATATTTTAAGCGAATCTCTTACCCCCTAAAATAGGCTTAAACAGATTACCTCTACTCCAGTATGCAGATGATATGGTGCTATTAGACCACACTAAGGTGGGCATGCAAAGATTATTAGATGCTTTAAACACCTACAATAATAATAATGAACTTCAAGCAAATGCAGGAAAGACAAAGGTAGTAGTATTTGGAAAATATACCAACAAACTTAAACAACAATGGAGATTGGGTAATGTAAACATACTAACAGTGACCAAATACAACTACCTGGGTGTATGGCTGATGAGCAATGGGAAGCCAACAGCGCAAATTGCTAAACACTTTAGAGGGGCTGTACAATTTGGTTGCCAGAGAGCACATATTCAGTCACTGTTTTTCAGGGCTACACCAACACTTGTTTGATTGTAAGTCCTCTGACCCCAGGGAACGTGCAAAGGAGGCAGACCTCTGGGTGAGTACCAGAGTGTCTGAGAAAGCATTTGGGAGTGATCCTAAGGAGGGTGGTTCAGGTTCTCCTCAACAGAGTAAGAGGGAGCTATGCAGTGACCTAGACAGGTCCCACTATAGTGGGGGGGAGGGTCCTATGTCCCTTCTAAGAGTAGTAGGAGAGGTGGGGTGGGCAGAGGCCCAGGTTGCCCTATTTCCAGCTCCAGACCTTGGATTGTTTCCCGAGGGATCACAAGCAGGGGAACCTGGTCTGTACCAAGAGACCATCCACTGATGGGAGCTCCCCAGTGTCACGAGAGCTGAGGAGGGGGGCTCCCACAAGTGCCTGTCTAGTTCTGTTTTCTGTGGGTACCCCTCCAAAGTGGAGAGTACAGAGGCCCAGAGGTAGGGGCAAGAGGTGGAAGCAGTCCACAGTGGGAGTACCAGTGGGTATGGGGTTGCCAGTTCTGAGACCTGAGCATCCCAAGACTGACCCTAGTGAGGCCAGTTCTGGCTTGGGAAGGGCTCCATGCACTGTCACAGGAACAGAAGGCTGGAGATCTGCATCAAGCAGACTCCTGCACAACACATGCAGAGTGTATTTCCTGGGGAGGGTCATTATACTCACCTGGAAGTCCTGGCTTGCCAGGTTCCTGTTCAGCCTAAGGGTACAGGCCCTGGGTTGAACGGCCAGTTTCAGGATATCACACCTGGACTGGTGAGAGGGAAAGTGGTAAAAGGGTGCAAGGAACTTGGGGCTATTGCTCCCCACTCTAAGACACCACAGAGGATAGAGAGCCCTGAAAGCCCTGTGGCCGGACTCCTAAATCTGACAGTTACCAGTTGCCTCTGTTGGTTACTGTCCTTGTGGACTTAGCTTTCCTTGGGCTGGGGACAGAAGTCAAATCAAAGGGGTGGAATGTGGCATATCACTTTGTTTGCCATGGTGGTACTGTCTACCTACTGGGATGCATCTCTGAGCAGATTAAGGTTAGGCGCTTCACAAGTGGGGTTCACAGGCAAGGAGAAGGATTGCCCATGGGTTAGCTCAGTGGCCCCAGAGAGTATATACAGAGGGATCCAACTGGGTTCAGAGATGCATAGAACTGGCAAGTACCCCTGCAGCAGTGGGCCATCGTCCATGTTCTATCGTCCTCAGCAGGGAAGTCCATCCTGGTATTGATTAGTCTACCCTGGCTTTAGGGTGGATGGGGGTCGTGTTGAAAAATGGCCCTCTCTGAAGGGTCACCCCAAATGTTTAGCCTTCCTCATCCTCTTTTTACTGAATTCTTTTTGTTGGCTTTAGGACTCTGAGCACTTTACCACTGCTAACCAGTGCTAAAGTGCACTTGTTCTCCCCTTTAAACAAGGAAACATTGGCCTATTTAATTTACCTGTAAAGCTCTGGTACAGTGCACTACGTGTGCCCAGAGCCTGTAAATTAAATGCCACTAGTGGGACTACATCACTAGTTGTGCCACCCACACAAGAAGCCTTTCAAACCTGTCTCAGACCTGCCATTGCAGGGCCTGTGTGTGCAGTTTAATGCCACTTCGACTTGGCATTTAAAAGTTCTCGCCAAGCCTTAAACTCACCTTTTATTACACAAAAGCCACCACTAAGGTAGGTCTTAGGTAGCCCTTAGGGTAGGGTGGTGTGTACGTAAAAGGTAGGGCATGTATTTTTAAGTTTTGCATGTCCTGATAGTGACTATCTCCCACATAAGGTGAGGCCTGCTCCTCTCATAGCTTAACATTGAGAATTCCTTATTACACTTTTAAGCTGTAATTCCTGATTAGAAAAGAGAAGCTGTGTCATGTTTTATATCATTGGAATGGTAGTGATATCTCTTCTTTACTAGTCAAGTTGCATTTAACCTTACTATTTTAGAAATGCCACTTTTAGAAAGTGGGCATTTCTTTGTTCCTACTGCTTTGTGTGCCTGCAGTCTGTGTTCAATACACATCTGGGGTGGGTTACAGCTTCACTTTTTGTATTCTGTCTAGACAGCCACAAACACAGGAAGGTTAGGTGTGTCTGAGCACTTATCTGCATTCTGAATGTCCTTCCTGGGCAGGAAGGGAGGGAGGATCTGGCATTTGCAACTGAATAGGTAGTGTCCTGTTCCCACACAAAGAGCTGATTCCCCCTTCTGATAATCTGGAGCCAAGGCTGGGAATAAAAGTCTTCTGTGTACTGCAAAGACCATTCTTTGAAGTCACCCCCACTTCAAAGGCACAACTGGATATATGTACTGGTGCTCTGATCCCAGCAAATCAGACACTTCTGGACCTACAACTGGACTCTGTCAAAAGAACTGCTGTGCTGTATCAAGGACTGACACTATGCTGAATTGCTGACCTGGAAGACTTGCTTTCCTGCTGTGCTGTCCTGCTACCTGCTGCTCTCTGACCCTGCTGTGGGAGAGCTGGACTCTGCCTTGCAACTGAAGTGATCTCTAAGGGCTTGTTGGCTTGTCTCCTGTTGCTTGAGACTCAGGGATATCAAAGTCTCTACCCTTGCTCCTGTGCCTGATTCACTGTAAGTGGACCAGGACACTTGCATCATGGTAATCGACGCATCTTCAGTCTGCATGAAGCAGAACTGGTGCATCAACTTTGTTGTGGTAGTAGAACCTGGTGCCTCATACTTGTATTCGTCGCATAGTGTCTGAAACCACCGATTTAAAACCATTGCATTGCCGCCACTGCGTGGAGAAGATTGGCGCATCATCCCTCTAGCGTGGATTAACACATTGAATCTGCTTCCGAACCATTGCACTCAGAGCCGACATTTCCCTCAATGGACCCGACGCATCGCCGCCACTGCGTGAACAAAATCGATGCATCACCTCGACTGCGGGCCCAACATTGATGCATCACTCCTCTGCAACCCGCATCTCGCTGTTGCAACCAGGATCAAGGTACTCTGATCATGGGGCCTGCATGACTCTTGTCCCCGGCCTGCACTCCATTGTGGTCAGCCTCAACTGTTGACTTTGCCCCAGTCCTCTAGTAGCCTATATAGTGCTTTTGCTTCTAAGCCCTATTTTTACACGTATTCTTTTAAAGTTCATATCTCGACTTGTACTTATTTAATTTTTTCGTTTCGGTTTTGTTCAGAATATAGCAATCTATTTTTCTAAATCAGAGTGGAGTCATTTTGTAGTTATTTCCATGTGTTTCTGTGTGTGTGTGTTGCACAAATACATTACATATTACCTCTTTAGATAAGTCTGACTGCTCTGTGCAAAGCTATCAGAGGGTGAGCACAGATTATCTTTTAGCGTGTATCTAGATTACCCTGTCTAGGATAGTGGTTCCTGCTTGTACAGGGTGCATATTCTCACAACCAGTAACCCAATTTCTAACAGTGGGTATGTGAAAGGATGGGTGTATGAAAGGATGGATGGATGAATGCGTGAAAGAATGGGTGAATGAAAGGATTGGTGGGTAAAAGGATGGATGAATACGTGGGCTAAAGGATGGATGAATGAGTGGGTGATAGGATGGGTGGGTAAAAGAATGGATGGATGAGTGGGTGAAAGGATGGGTGGTTGAAAGGCTAGGTGGATTAGTGGGTTAGAGGATGAGTAGATGGATGGATGAAAGGATGGCAGATAAATTGGAAATCTGAGAGCATGGATGGATGAGTGGGTGAAAGGATGACAAAGTAAATGGAAATCTGAGAGAATGGATGGGTGCATGGGTAGATGAATGCATGGATGGATGAAGGTACAGATGGTAGAAGGATGGTAGAGAAAATGGAAATCTGCGAGGATGGATGGATGGATAACAGAGTAAGAGGAAATCTGAGAGGATGGATGAGGGAAAGGATGGCAAAGTACATAGAAATCTGAGAGAATGGATGGATGATTAAATGGATGGATGATTAGATGGATGGGTGAAAGGATAGCAAAGTACATGGAAATCTGAGAGGGCCGATGGATGGGTGGGTGAAAGAATGGAAAAGTAAATGGAAATCTGATAGAATGGATGGATGGCAAAGTAAATAGAGATCTGAGAGGATAGATGGATTATGGATGGATGAACAGATGGATAAAATGATTTATCAATCGATGGGTAAGTCAAATGATGGATGTATTGGTGGACGGATATATGGATGGATGCATGCATAGATGATTTATGTGTGAACACACTGATGGAATGGCCAATAGATGATTGGACTGGTGAAATATTAAATGAAGGATGAATAGATGACAGAATGTAAAGATAAAATGGAGGTATCAGCGGGAGAATGGAAGGACGAAAGGATGAA
This sequence comes from Calotriton arnoldi, assembly GCA_963921515.1. Taxonomy (NCBI): domain Eukaryota; kingdom Metazoa; phylum Chordata; class Amphibia; order Caudata; family Salamandridae; genus Calotriton; species Calotriton arnoldi. The sequence goes on from CAWUFW010008744.1 coordinate 786,693, forward strand.
TGGATAGATGCTTGAATGGAAGACCAACATGACATCTTCTAGGGAGTTTCTAGGTCACTTGCTTCACTTGATTGGTGCCATCATGGCTTTAATTCAAAGTGGTGGGTACTTAATTGTCTGGCTACTCTCTTGGCCTTGGACTCCATTTTCTGCAGTGCACATTTCAATTATAAGTTCCCATAAGGAGCATTAAATCTAATTCTCAGATGCAAATTGTAGGAAATTGGGTTACTCGTTGAGGGGGTGAAACTCTATTCAGGCAGCAACCACAATTCTTGTTATGGTGAAACATGGGCAAACCCAAAATCAGGCTAACAGCAACAAGCAGAGGTAGGATATGACCCAGCTCCAGAAGACATGGCACTCCTTAAAGGAAAAACAGATGGGATTTGAACTTTGCATTGCAGCAATCAATGTCTAAATCTATGTTCAATATTACTTTTGCTCCAAATAATGTGAAAGAAACTGGGTTGTTGGTTGAGGTGTATAAAACCCCACTCAATTAGCAATCGCAATCCTTGTCAGGGTGAAGAAACATGCAAACCCTAAAGTAACCTGTGAGTAACCCTCTGGTATCTTGGCACAAAAACAGTCAGGCTTAACTTAGAGGCAATGTGTGAAGTATTTAGGAAGCAAAGGAATAAAGTGAAAACACCACACAAAAAAGATCCCACACCAATTCAGAAAAATAGAATAAAATGTAATAGATTATTTGAAACCAAAACAACAGAAATGAAATCAGTAAAACCAAGATATAAAATTTAAAAAATGTAAGTGAAAACAGTGTTTTTAAGTGCTAAGCAGCAACTGTGGTTATCTGGTTGTGCCAGACCAGGACAAAGTCACAAGTTCAGGCTGACCGCAATGGAGCATTGGCCAGATACAAGGACCAAGTAAGGCCTGCTGAGCAAAGTTCCCTAAATCCGGGTTGTGGAACCGTGCGAGATCACTCTTCGAGGATGGATCGTGCAGTGGCGGTTCCGAAAGAGCAGTGGGCTGTGATGTAAGGTCCTGCGTCAGAGATGCACGATGCAGTGGCGGCACCAATGAAGCCATCGACGGGGGTTGCAATGCGTGGTTCTCCGTCATAATCCTCGGATGGTGCAGATGAAGGCTTGCAATGCAAAGTCCTGCATTGGAGATACTTCGCACAGTGAACTGTGAATCGAGGGCCTGCGTCATGGATGCGTCATGCAGTGGTGTTTCCAATGTGGAGCTGTGAAGAGATGCTGAGCGCTGCATCGGTTCTGGCCAAGATACCACAGCTGGGCTGTCAGAGGACCTTCAGGTCCAGTTTCAAAGGGTCCAGGACTGGAGTTGCATCACTTGGGGAAGCAAGACACACAGCAGACAGATTCTAGGTGCTGGGCTCACTATAGTTGGAGCCTTTCTTGTCCCCGAGTCTCTGACCAGGATAGCAAGCCAGCCATTTGAGTCATTCTGCTGGGTTCGAGATGCAAGTACAGTATTTCTCAGTCTGGCAGCAGGGAAGCAGAATAGCCGACCTTTTTGCAGCAGAGCAGCACAGCAGTCCCTCTGTTTCTTCTACAGGGCCAGAGGTGTACGGAAGAGTTGGGTCTGAGGGTCCAGTATTTATACATAGTGCCAACTTTGAAGTAGGAGAAGGTTCTAGGGGTTTCCACTCCCAGAGGTGTTTGAAATGTCCTGCCTCCCTGCCCTGGCCCCAGCTTGTATGAAGGGATAATAGACTGGTGTGAAACCCTTTGTGAGAGTCCTGAGGTAGAGCCTTTGTGATGTGCATGTGTGGCTGTGACAGCTCCTCCCCCTATCAAGTCTGAGATGGCCCATCCTACCAATACTTATTCCCCTCTTGTCTTACTGTATGGGACAATACACAAATACCAACTGCCAGCTACACCTAGCCATGTGACCGAGGATACCAGCTACAGATACCAAATAGTTGGGACAAGAAAATGCCAACTTACTAAATAGTCGTGTATACACAGCGATAATGCACTCTTTTTTCAGTGTTTGACACAATAGAATGTGAATCACAATTTACAAAAATTGGTGTGCGCTTTCTGAGGTGGTTCCACCCTCCCACCTGTCATCAAAGCAATAATAGACTAGGACGCAAGTCATAGACAGATCGCGCACTACCTGAAAACTCAAGAATGAGTGTATTAAGTTCATATATTCAAAACCATTAACATCATGTGAAAATTGTTAGAAAACAGTTAATCAAATACACAACAATTGAAACAAAATAAAGGAACAGATAATGATGAAATCCAAAATGATATCTTCAATCCAGTTTATTCAAAGAGTACCGTCTTCATCGGTTACTTGTATGAATTCATAAATCAAATGGTGCATTCAATCGTGGATATTCAATCCCAATGCATTTCGGGTGTATATACACCCTTCGTCAGGGGTAATCTACAGAAAAATGATCAGTAAATCCAATTACATAAAGGTAAATAAACAATATTCCTTTTCAAAACATCCGGGAAGGTTACTACAAATACAAGTCATGTGAGAATGTCAGCATAAATGGCAGATGCATGACATCTTCAATCTTACAAAGACCACGCCATGTCTCAAATATCAATAAGAGAACCATATAAGAAACAGTACAGATGTGAATAAAACTTAACGACATCAAAAACATTCCACATGTAACATGCCAGCCGTTGCTGAAAAAAGATCACCCGTGGAAAGTGAACACGAGAGCCAGTGCCCAAAATTAAGACCGTAAAACGAACTGAATGTTTACTGCTGTGACGTACCGTTAGCACCTCGGCATGTGCTGCGAGTGGTATCAAAGCACCCTGAATCATTAAAACTAATGCCGTGGAGCAAAGGAAACCCTGTAAAAAATGCAAGCTTACCCACAAATCCTTGGCAATCAACATACCTCAATGCAAGGTATCTAGAGAATGAAAGTGCTGCAAATAAGAAAAAGAACTAGTGACCAATACGACAGATAAAACATTAGCCCACAATCCATAAATGCCGCAAAACTGATGACATGAGTAAGTATAAGGGAGCTTACCAAGTGCACAGTGGCAGGAATCGACACTGGGACATACACAGAGAGAAACAACCAACGTTTTCCTTTACCGGAACACGTCAAAACCTGTAAAAAAATTTACTGTCACCCAATGCTTAGTATAGAGAAATTCCCAATACCCCATGCGGTCGAGGACTCACCAAATGGCAGGAACGCTGTGCACCCTATTTTCACGCACTCAAATTCTAAAAAAGCTGAACGTCCGAAGCATGCAAATGAGTGAGATAAAACGGTTCCGGCGAACAGCCGTCTCAGCGTGGATTCATAGTAATAGACATAGGACAGAGAAAAAGAACTAACTAAAGAGTGCCAAATGGCGGCAGACATCTTAACATGGTGACAAATGATTACACTGCGAGCACTCTGGTGCGATAATTTGAATTACAATCATTGTGATGCGATATATGTAAATTGCAACATAGTAATACTAAGAGAAACCAAATCATGAGAACTATACGGTCTTAAACACTGCTGATGTATCTCTTGCTAAAATAATAATCTTGCCCCGCAATAGTGTATGAAGCCTCAATCTCAACATCCTACGTACTATTAGCCACATCTTGAAACTTTAAACAGTACTCGAATAGTTTAAATCACTATCCACATTGTGACTCAATTAAACATGCATGCTAATTACATTTACTGTTGACCTAAAGCCCCAACAAAACAATAGTACAAAAATTCATGAGAACAATTAGAGCAAATACAATGTGGGGTTTGCAAATCAGAAAACATAAATCCTGCCTGTCACATGACTAACGTAATAGCATCGCACCAATAAGTTGATATTAAGCAACAAAATGTGATCTGAAAATGATGCGGTGAATCATACCTGAAATGAATGAAAAACAATGGTGGACATAACATAATAAGTTAAGCAACTGGCCGTTGCCCACATGGCATGTTGTTGTCGTGCGCTGTACTATTTTCTGTGTCACAGGAAACACGAGAGTTCCAATTTGTCGTTGAGACCCTTTGGGCTCATGGTGCCCAAATACCTGATCCAGAACGTCTCACGCTGTGTGATGTATTTAGACATGTCTCTATCTACATAGCTCTTCACAATCTCCAGAACTGTAAATCTGAGCTGAGCAATCGTGTGTCGCGACTCACACCAATGCCTTGCTAAAGGAGAGGACATCACCATTGTTCTAATCCTACTCTTATGTTCAGTAATACGCGTACGCAGTGACCTCTCTGTCTTACCTACGTAAAGTAGACCACACGGACAGCGTATGGCGTAAATTACGTTTTGGGAATTGCAATTAGCAGTAAATGACAATTTAACAGGTTTTCCTGACCAAGGATGAGAAATGAATGTCCCTTGCAAAACATTATTACAATGCGAACAATTATAACACTTTTGCATGCCTTTGAATTCGCCCACACTTTTAACCTTGATCTTCTTCAATATCTCTCTAATGTTATTAGATCTTCTATAGGCAAAAATGGGGGGATCTTGAAACAAATTGCCAAAATCAGGTTCCATTTGTAATAGATCCCATCGTCGAAGAATAACTTTCTTGATAGCTGTAGCTTGTGACGAAAAGATAGATACAAATACTTCACGTCTATCCTTAGTTTTCACTCTCTTGGTGAGTAGGTCCTCCCTAGAAATGGCGTCGGCCTTTCTGGCAGCTGAGTCAACTACTTCAGGGGGGTAACCCCTCTCTAAAAAACCTTTCTTGAATGTATTCAAAGAAGTTTGATATTGTGTATGATCTGAAGTAATACGCTTGATTCGTAAAAATTGCGAGAGAGGAAGATGTTTCTTGAGGGACTCAGGATGAAAACTTGTGTTATTGCGATCAGTCGGTTTGGTGAAAACCTTAGTACCAATCTGTAAATTGTTCAATTCCACCTGTACATCTAGATAAGAGATGGATCGTTTATCCATGGTGTGTGTAAACTGTATTCTAGAATTCTTGCCATTCAACTGACTGAGCTTACTAAGCAATTTAGCCTGTGTGCCCTGCCATATGATGAATATATCATCAATATATCGACGATAAAAAACCAAATGTGATGTCCAGTCTGGATCATTCAATATATGCTCACGTTCAAACTTCATCATGAAGATATTGGCATAACTAGGTGCCCCGGAAAAACCCATGGATGTACCAGTCGTCTGCAAAAAGAACCTTTCTTGCCATCTGAAATAGCTGTGGAATAGACAAAATTGCAAAATCTCTAATAGAAAAACTTTCTCAGCTTGTATGTCTTCTCTTTGGAGGAGCGCCCACTCAACTGCCTCTATTCCTTCTCCATGTGGTATAGAAGTGTAAAGAGCTACCACATCTACAGTGCATAGCCAAACTTCCACTCCCATCGGCAGTACAAGATCACCCAATAACGTCAAGAAATGAGTTGTGTCTTGTAAACATGTGCTGCTTGTTTGTACAATTAACTGAAGAAAAGTGTCTAAATAGTGCCCGAGAGGCTCGTGAATCGACCCACAGCCGGAGACTATGGGGCGAAATGGAGGATCTCTGAGATTCTTGTGTATTTTAGGTAACATGTATATTACAGGTCTACGAGGAAACCTGGAATAAAGAAATTCTGAAGTTTTTTCTGATATCCACCCCATGTCCTTAGCACGTGCCAACATCTGTGCTAGCACTCCTTGGAATTCTACAGTTGGATCTTTATCCATCAATATGTATGTGGTGTCATCCGAAAGCATGCTCTCCACCTTAGCTTCATAGAAATCTCGGTCCATGACAACTAGTGCCCCTCCCTTATCTGCTTGAGAAAAAACAATTGAGCAATTGTCACGTAAATTCTTAAGCGCCTTCCTATCAGTCCGGGTCAAATTCTGTCTCTTCCTAGGTGGAGATTGTAACTGTGCCAAATCTTTATGGACTAATGTTTCAAAAGTGTCTAACACTTTGGGGCCGATTCCGATCTCGGTCGGAGGCGCACCCAACACCATTCGGTCGGGAAAAAAGCCATGCGAAAGCCTGTTTCCCGACCGATCCGTACAGCACACCGAACGAGTAAGTACGATGCGCACAACAGCAAAGAATCCGGCCGAGCCGTACTCATCCAAACCAGGTCCTGTTCCCCGACCGAGGCGAATCCGGAAACGCTGAATCAAGTCGCACGGAAGGGAAAATGCAGCTCCGTCCGGCCGAACGAGTACGATGCGCTTTCCGTACGCGCCGAACCCGTCACTACGCACGGCACGTCAAAGCATCCGGGAGAGGCGCACATAAGCTCCGATTCGCGCCACAACACGATCCACGGCTCCGAGACGAACACGGCAGCGACGAGGACGACGCGAAGCGACGAGGACGATGCGAAGCGACGAGGACGACGCGAAGCAACGAGAAGGACGAACGACACGAACCAACCATGAATCCCTTCGTCCCGATCATACCAATATTCTACATTTACTACCGGAACAGGCACGGACGCGTACGGCGCAGAAGGTAAGCCAGACACCATCCACAAAACACATACAACACGTACACGACACATCACACACACACAGAGGGATGCAGAATATACTTACACCAGCAACAGCAGCACCATAGGGGCGGGATGCCCATCACCAATGCCACATATGCACACAGGGGTCTGAATGCACACCACCACCCCTACCCAGGGGGGGCAGGATGCCTACCACTACTACCACCCTTACCCAGGGGGGCAGGATGCCTACCACTACTACCACCCTTACCCAGGGGGCAGGATGCCTACCACTACTATCACCCTCACCCAGGGGGCTGGATGCCTACCACCACCCTTAGCCAGGGGGGCTGGATGCCTACCACTACTACCACCCTCACCCAGGGGGCTGGATGCCTACCACTACTACCACCCTTACCCAGGGGGCTGGATGCCTACCACTACTACCACCCTTAGCCAGGGGGGCTGGATGCCTACCACTACTACCACCCTCACCCAGGGGGCTGGATGCCTACCACTACTACCACCCTTACCCAGGGGGCAGGATGCCTACCACTACTACCTCCCTTACCCAGGGGGGCAGGATGCCTACCACTACTACCACCCTCACCCAGGGTGGGCAGGATGCCTACCACTACTACCACCCTTACCCAGGGGGGCAGGATGCCTACTACCACCCTTAGCCAGGGGGCAGGATGCCTACCACCACCCTTAGCCAGGGGGCTGGATGCCTACCACCACTACCACCCTCACCCAGGGGGGGCAGGATGCCTACCACTACTACCACCCTCACCCAGGGGGGGCTGGATGCCTACCACCACCCTTAGCCAAGGGGGCTGGATGCCTACCACTACTACCACCCTTACCCGGGGGGCAGGATGCCTACCACTACTACCACCCTTACCCAGGGGGCAGGATGCCTACCACTACTACCACCCTCACCCAGGGTGGGCAGGATGCCTACCACTACTACCACCCTTACCCAGGGGGGCAGGATGCCTACCACTACTACCACCCTCACCCAGGGGGCTGGATGCCTACCACTACTACCACCCTTACCCAGGGGGCAGGATGCCTACCACTACTACCACCCTCACCCAGGGGGCTGGATGCCTACCACCACCCTTAGCCAGGGGGGCTGGATGCCTACCACTACTACCACCCTTACCCAGGGGGCAGGATGCCTACCACTACTACCACCCTTACCCAGGGGGGCAGGATGCCTACCACTACTACCACCCTCACCCAGGGTGGGCAGGATGCCTACCACTACTACCACCCTTACCCAGGGGGGGCAGGATGCCTACCACTACTACCACCCTCACCCAGGGTGGGCAGGATGCCTACCACTACTACCACCCTTAGCCAGGGGGGGCAGGATGCCTACCACCACCCTTAGCCAGGGGGGGCTGGATGCCTACCACTACTACCACCCCCACTCATTGGATGGATAATGCATGACACAACCAGCACACCACAACCTAGGGAATGCAAGAAGAAGACATCCCCCCAACACCATGACAAGCGTGTGTAGACTGTGTCAAATGCCTACAACACCGAACATGACTTTGAACATACAATGTGACCCCCTAGCACATGTGCCACACATATATGTGTGTGGCACCCACAATGCAAGCAGGCCATGACCATTGTGGCAATGGGGTCCAAACCCCCATCATCACAGTGACCAAAATGTAAGTGTGGGGTCCATAGCTGAAGCACACTTTGAACAATGTGGCAATGTGGTCCAAACCCCCATCATCACAGTGACCAAAATGTAAGTGTGGGGTCCATAGCTGAAGCACACTTTGAACAATGTGGCAATGGGGTCCAAACCCCCATCATCACAGTGACCAAAAGGTAAGTGTGGGGTCCATAGCTGAAGCACATTTTGAACATTGTGGCAATGGGGTCCAAACCCCCATCATCACAGTGACCAAAAGGTAAGTGTTGACAAAGAAAGAGGTGCAACTGCCAAACTGCATGGATGATTCCTGGTCACAGAACAACAAACACATCAGTGGCAAAGTAGTGTATGTGTCCCATTGCAACATAAATTGGGGAAGCCAAATCCTGCAGTGCAAATAAGACATACCTTTGGCCATGTGCAGACAAACAACACCCATGGGGGCTGACACCGTCAACAATCATCAATGACACAATGACAGAAGTGACCATCAGAATGCAGACCCACATATTTGCACCAATGGGCACACACATGCAGATACCCTGTGGAGACTGCAGATGTGAGGTGAACAGATACCATACCATGGCAGCAATGGGACACACAAACCATGATCATTGTGCTGACCGATGACCTAGGAGTCCCAGGGACAGCAGGGGAAACCCACCAAACTACATACAGCCAATGGCACACCCAAGATATGCCAATGCAGTGGTGCAGATGCACAAACACAAACAGGCAGACCCACACTGCACATCATACACAACAGGTGAGGGGGGTGCCAGTGTCCCCAGGCAACCACACAACACATGAGGAGACCTGAATACCAATCATACAGATGTGCATACAGTGCCACACAAAGGTAACTCATGGATCCAAATCCCCTATGTGGGCAAGCAGGCATTGTCAGATGAGAGGGAGCACAAATCACACATGTCACACAGGCACGTAGGGACAGCAACTGACACAGCAAGACACAGACACACCACAGCCCCACCCCCAGGGCCCCCACAATGTGGTGACCCTGGGCTGCATTACAATCCCACTGTGATGACAAAGCTAAATGTGGTTCACACTGTGAACCACAGTCATGTGTACTGAGCAACTAACTACCATCACACCTACACAAGCACAAATCAAACAGCATGGCCAGTAAGCCAAGGCCAACATGGAGGCAGGGGCCTAGCCGGGCAACAACTCTCATCTGCACACACTCAACACCACACCCTCGACCTCCAACAATGTGCAGCAGTGAAGCACACATGCACTGGTGACATTGCACATGCACCCATGACTATTCCAGGGTGGTGGGTGGGAACCAAGGTGCAGAAACGCATCACACATGGACACTCAACAAGACTCCTGAATGTCTGACACACTGCACACTACGCTGTACATGGACATGACGGCAATACCACACCAACCAATGGGATCCCAGCCACAGTCACACACCAATGAAGAAGCCAAGGTCACCCACAAAGAACACACATAGACAACAACCAACATTGCAGCCCGGACCCTGAGGAGTGCCAGCAGTCACACACACAACGTGTCACAATCACTGAAAGATAACACAAACTGGAAATCACATGACAGGGGCAAACAACAAGTGCCAAGGGGAAACCTGACTGTGACCCATCTGCGTCTGCACACAAACTCAGCCCTGACAGCAAACACACCTATGGGTGACACCCTGATGACCAGTAATGTGCCATGCACCCACATCACAGAGAACCCAGGGAGAAGACTTTGGGGGAACATAGCTCAACTCAGCTAGCATCACAAACAGGTACAACACTAGGGATCCCAGCATGCACAGCTAAACGGAAGTGAACACACAGACATGCACATACAACACACACCTTGGGCGCAGGCAATGTCACAGGAGTACACACTGCCATGAGGGGACTCCACTCCTGTGTGAGGAAAGCTGTGCCATATGTTGCCTCAGTAGGGCCCCATCATGTCAGCTGAGCACTTGGTCACACAATCAACAATTAGCACCAAATGAGGGCTCCCGTCACATCAGCCTGGTCATGGAAGTGCCAACGGAATCATCAGCACAGATCCAACACACTTGTATAGCAATGTTGCACTGACAACACAGATGAGTCCTTCCCCATTGATGCCCAAACCTGCATGTCCACTGGAGATGGCCACACGGTCAGGGAAGTAGACGAATTGAACAATGGCAGGCACAACAGATGTGCAGGGGTGGAAGCCACAGATGTGAAATAGCCAATCTAAGTAGGAAATCCCATTGCCAAATACTGAACACATGACACCCTCAGATGCTGCTATGGATGACATGGATACACCACAGGATAGGACACATTCCCCCTGGACCACATGGGTTCCTGCACAGTAACACTTCATTATCATGAGACCAAATATCACCATCACTGCAGCAAGGGCATGGTTAGCATCATCAACATCATGTACATCAGAAGCAAAAGCACTAGAGAACAGAAAGTTGCTTTATTCAGCATATGTGGCATTAAAAGTAGAAGTCCGGTAGAACATAAACAAAGGCCAATGGCCAGTCCATCAACAAAGTCACAAGTGGGTGACAGTGGCAGATGCCACCCTACACATGCCTGCACAAAACCAGGGACAATCCACTAGGAGGGGCAACCGGGGGGTAGGCCAGGCACCGCAGGGACAGGATCAGGGCTCACCAGGAGGAAGCAGGGAAGGGGTGGTGGGTGCTGGAGAGCCACTGACAACTGCAGTGGAGGTGTCTGACATGGTGTGTGCCGGCACAACTGGGGGGCATGGCTCAGATGTTGTGGGTGCCGGCACGACTGCAGTGGAACCTGCAGATGGAGTGGACAGGTCCGCCACTGCAGTGCCCAAGTCAGACAGGGTGGTAGTGGACTCCACTGCAGTGCCTACCACCAGGGGAGGAGAATGGGGAACAGGCAAGGTGGGCTGGACAGAGGGGGAGGACACCCTCACCACATCAGTGGCACAGACAAGCGCAGCGGGGGTGTGGTGCCGGGAGAGCAAGTGGCAGGGGAGAAGGCCGGAGCCTCTTGGAGATGGTATATCTGTGGGTGGGGGAACCTGGGGCAGGGTGTGGTGGGGGCACCTGTGGAGTGGGGGCCTGAGGGATGGAGGAAGGAGACCTGGTGCTTGAGCTGCAGGGCGGCGGCGGGGTCTTGCTCTTACCACTCCGGGGGGACTTGCGGGTGGGGGCCTCAGTCTGTCTGCGCCTGGGGGAGGGTGTCCGGGGGCGAGGGGCACTCTGCTCCGTGTGGGGGGCTTCCTCTTCACCCTGGATGCTGGAGCAGCTGGATCGGAGGGGAAGAGGCCGAGGTCACTGAGGAAGAGGCGCTGGGTCTTTGGGGTTGCAGGTGAGGCAAGGGAGGGTGCTTTGGAGGGAGAGGCAACTGAGGACTGCGCAGTGCCCGTGGATGCGTGTGTGTGTACCAGGGCCCCATCCCCTGTGAGTCTGGTTTCAGTCCCCTGACTGTGCGTGCGTGTGCGTTTTGTTTGTGGCGTGTGTGTCTGTGTGCTGGACGTGTGTGTTCTGGTGTGTGCCTGTGCCGGTGTGTGTGTGCTTGGGACGGGTAAGGTGCTGGGGAGTGTGGATGGAGCAGAGGCAGGAGGGGTGAGGGACTGTCTGAGGAGGGACACTGCTGGCTGCTGACCCAGTCTGGCTCTCTGGCTCCTCCTGGTCTGTGGAGCTGTCCCCTTCCGTGGCCGTGGATGTATCTGCAAACAATGGGGAAACAGACAGACATCAGTCACCTGCACCAAACGCACACACCACTGTGAGCACAGCACATTACAGAGCAAGCCCTGGCATCATTAGTTGTACATTGCTAAAAGTGCCCTAACTGAACAGGAGAAGCCAATTGTCAGTCTGATGCCAAGCATGGCACTCACATCCCACATGGCCTTGCACCCATCTGTCTGGTGTCTGTTGGATTGCAACACCCCAGTGTGGACACATGCACCAAGTACACAGTAGTTGGACAGTGCAGAGGACATGGTGTGGCATGTGCACATGCACACATCACAGCTCTTGCCACTGAGTCAGTACAGGTTTCCGGATGAAAGGGATGCCCAGAGTCAAATAGGAAATGCATGTGATGCATACCAGCGACAGACACCATGATGCACCCATGTCCTGATAGCCATCGCCACAATGGTGTGCATGTAGCACATGTCACTCCCCTGCAGGACCACCAATAAGTTGACACATGCCATGGCAGAGGCATGACTGCTAAGTCATACATCACTGTCTCAGTGATGTATGACTTGGCAGCCAGACAACAACACTATGCACTGTGTCACAATAGTAGGTCATGGGGAATGCAAGTCCTGGAGCTGCACAAGTGCACATGTACATCCCCCACACAACACATCATCTTAACCCTCATCTGTCCAGGTCATACCTATTGGACATATGGGAGACCTGTGACACTACCCTCTGAACCTGAGCCCCTCACAATTTGCTGTGAATGGGGAACAGCTGCCTGAACTTCACATTCGCATACCCCAGTCTGCACGGGCAGCTGATCAAACACCTATGTGACACACAAGTATCGTCTCCTATGGTCACATCTCCAGGGGATGCTGAGCCCCTACCAAGAAACACCCAAGCAGTCCTGGCAACTAATCCACAGCACACTGACACAGAGGCAGACACCTGAGGGGTCAAATCACTGTGCACAATGTGTCAGCTGATACACGGGAGTGGGAGTACAGAGTGCATTGCATGGCCTGGAGTAGGCATGACTGTCCTGCTCCACATGAATGAGGGATGTGCCCTGGACAGTGGATAGCTGGCTATGTATGTGTGACACACGTAATCTGCACACTCCTGGGGCCCAAACATTCTTCCCACCCGCTGCATGGGCGTGTGCCACATACCCCAGGCACATGTGGTGGCTCAGCTCAGCAAGTGGACCGCATATCAAAGCAACACGCAGATCACATGTCCAAACACAGGCGTTGTGTGAACAATAGACCCACCCATGATGTCCACAACAGAGTTAGGGAAACAGATGCTGTCCCCCACCTTTAGTGAAGCAAACTGCAAGGACACAGTCCCAAGTGACACAATTCCCTGAATGTAAGGGCCACACCTGGGTATCAGATGAGCAGTGGGCAGTGCACAATAGAGGGACATGGCTCCTGGACAACATGACTGCTGCACTGTGGCAGTTGAACCAGGCCAGAGGAGGGCACAAAGCATGTAATACAGAGTTCACAGTGCAGTCTTTGACTCACCCCCTCCTTGCTGCTATCTGGCCTTCAGCTGCCCATCCAGGTCTGGAAACACCACCGCCAGGATCTGGAGCATGTGGGGGTCAGGGTCCGTGTTCCGCCCCTCCTGCGAGGAGGCGACTGCTTCAGCTGGACCCGTGCAATCCTCCGGGTCCAGCCCCGAAGGTCCTGCCACCTCTTCTGGCAGTTGCGGATCCGGCGCTTGTAGACCCCCACGGACCGGACGGCCCGGACGATGTCCTTCCAGATCTCCTGCTTCCGATGGGCATTAACCTGTCAGGATGACAAAGTGAAAAGGCCATTACTACACATGCAACATATCCGTGCATGACACAGTTGTATATACATGTCTCAATCACAGGGGCACATGATGTACACAGGCAGTGCAAAGCTGCCCATGGACAGTTTGCCAGACGTCACTACATGGTATCATTGCATGGGAAGTAAAACCTTGTTCAAATGCACTGTCACTGCACCATACCTGTCCAGTGCATGTCACTACACACTATGGGGGGTGACAACTACTCAGTGAGCCTGCTAGCCAGTGGCGTGCAGACTTTCAGCCTTGCTAGTCAGACAATATGCACATTCAGAAAGGCAGTGCACAGAACACTCACCTGCTCCCCTGGTGTCCCATACAGCTTGCTGTACTGTGGAAGTAGGCTGTCCAGCAGGGCCTGGTTCTCTTCAAGGCTGAAGGCTGGGGCTCTCTCCACAGTATGTGCCATTGCAGGGTCCAGAGGGGCAGAGACAGCAGCAGTGCAGTGGCAGATGTCGTCCTGGAGCATGTAGTGCAGGCAAGTGAGCTCTCAGGGGAACAGCCAGCAATATATATGTGCTGGAGAGGCAGATACTGTCCCTTGTGTCCAAAGTGATAGGTCCAAGTCATTTGCATCTTCTGAATCTGGCCAATCCATGGAATAGCAGCACCAAAACACGCCCACAGCATCCTTCAAATCTTCAACTTCATGACATACATGATTTTGCAACATTGTTGTGGGTGACCAACTGATTTTCCAGCAACCGACTCGTTCGAAATTCGAAACGCGTCCGTTGCCAGGCAAGCCCATTGTCAATGGGTGCGCACCGATCAGTCCATTGCGGTACAACGCGTACAGGGGTACAACGCTGTACCCGCACACATTGAATGCAATGGGCCGGCCGGAGGCACCGATCGGTCCATTGCGGTACAACGCGTACAGGGGTACAACGCGTACCCGCACACATTGAATGCAATGGGCCGGCCGGAGGCACCGATCGGCCCATTGCAGTTCAACGCGTACAGGGGTACAACGCGTACCGCGACACATTGAATGCAATGGGCCGGCCGGAGGCACCGATCGGTCCATTGCGGTACAACGCGTACAGGGGTACAACGCGTACCCGCACACATTGAATGCAATGGGCCGGCCGGAGGCACCGATCGGTCCATTGCGGTACAACGCATACAGGGGTACAACGCGTACCCGCACACATTGAATGCAATGGGCCGGCCGGAGGCACCGATCGGCCCATTGCAGTTCAACGCGTACAGGGGTACAACGCGTACCCGCATACATTGAATGCAATGGGCCGGCCGGAGGCACCGATCGGTCCATTGCGGTACAACGCGTACAGGGGTACAACGCGTACCCGCACACATTGAATGCAATGGGCCGGCCGGAGGTACCGATCGGTCCATTGCAGTTCAACGCGTACAGGGGTACAACGCGTACAGGGGTACAACGCGTACCCGCACACATTGAATGCAATGGGCCGGCCGGGGCACCGATCGGTCCATTGCAGTTCAACGCGTACAGGGGTACAACGCGTACCCGCACACATTGAATGCAATGGGCCGGCCGGAGGCACCGATCGGTCCATTGCAGTTTAACGCGTACAGGGGTACAACGCGTACAGAGGTACAACGCGTACCCGCACACATTGAATGCAATGGGCCGGCCGGAGGCACCGATCGGTCCATTGCAGTACAACGCGTACAGGGGTACAACGCGTACCCGCACACATTGAATGCAATGGGCCGGCCGGGGGCACCGATCGGTCCATTGCAGTACAACGCATCACTGTACATGTGACTGGCATATGTCAGCATGCCTGTCTCAGATGGACATATGCCAGCCACAGATAGCTCCCAGGGAGTGAGGGGCACACCTACATCACGACAGCCTGTCCAAACTTTATCATAAGGCATGTAAGGCTGCATTTCCTATTGTGTGTATGTTGGTGTACATGTTGTCCTGTGGGTGTCACCTGTGGGCAGCCACCCCCAGGCTGTGCACGTGTTCATGGGGACAGGATCCTGGGTGTTACGTGTACATGACCACTGTGATGTGCAACTGTTCAGATCTGTGCATGTGCCATGGTCACATTTCACGGTGGTGTATGTGTATGTCATGTCACATACCCCGTGAGTCCCATGTGGGACGGTATGTTTGAGCCAGGGTGTCCCAGTGGCACAATAGTGATGGACCTCCACAGTCTTTGTGCATGCAGTGTTTACAATGTCTCTGATTTCATGTGCACAATGGGAGACAGTCTCCACATCCAGGTTGTGTGTGCATGGACTTTGATGTTGTGCGTGTGTGTGTCACAGACGTCCATGTCTGTCCTGCCGTGGCAAGTGGGGCCACTACCTGTGGGGGTCATGGTTGTTTTGCTGTGGTGTATACATGATACTCCATGTAATGCCAGTGTCCATGTGGCAATACAGGGTCCCTGGGAATGTACCTGTCGTTGAGCTGTGGTGCCTGGGGCACATCTGTCCTCACATGTCACTGTGGGGGTTATTGTGACACGGCAGCAGGAGATGGGAACTGTGACACGGCCTCATGATATCCAATGGGCCAACCTGGGACTAATTGATGCCACCTGTTGGACCGTGTTGACAGATGTTGGCCATGTATGTACCATACATGTCCTTACGGAACTGCACACTTCATGTAGTTGTGCCTCATAATGATGTATGTTGGGATCTTGAGTGTGTTCAATGCCGCATATGTGGGGTGACTGACAATCTTGCTTACTTCTCCTCTGCACTGCAGGGCTCCTGCTGTCCATCGACCATTCCCAGACCTGGCAACGATGGTGGAACGGGACAGCATCCGACGGTACCGCTTCACCAGGCAGCTGATTGAGGATTTGGCAGTGCAGTTGTCCCCACATTTGCAGCCTGGCCGGCCGTATCCTACAGCGCTGACCCCCAAGGTGAAGGTGATGGCAGCCCTACACTTCTTTGCCACCGGTACCTTCCAACATACTGTGGCGACTGCTGGTGGGATGTCACAGACCATGTTGAGCCGTGTGCTCCGCGATGTTTTGGCGGCAATGTTGCTATTCCTGAACCGGTACATCTATTTCCCTAGACTGCGACAACTCACTGACGTGAAGAGTGACTTTTATGCCCTGGGGAGGATGCCGCATGTCATTGGCTCCATTGATGGGACACATGTGGCTTTGGTACCACCACAGGCCCAGGAGCAGGCCTACAGGAACCGCAAGCACTACCACTCGGTCAATGCACTGGTGGTGTGTCTTGCAGACATGACCATCACACACGTGTGTGCCCGTTTCCCTGGTTCAGCACACGATGCCTTTGTGATGAGGAGTAGTCGCATCCCCAGGATGATGGCACAGATGCAGAACCAGCGTGCCTGGCTTGTCGGTGTGTACTGACTTTGTGCCATTGTGTGTGATCTGATCTGTAGTATTCCGCCCACTTTTCCAAGTCAGCTAATGTGCACTTGTCTGTCCGTAGGTGACTCGGGATACCCCAACATGCCGTGGTTGCTGACACCCCTCAGGAACCCTGTGACACCAGCCCAGATGCGCTACAATGAGGCACATGGTCGGACCAGGAGAGTGATTGAGCGGACATTTGGTCTCCTGAAGAGCCGCTTCCGCTGCCTGGACAAGACCGGAGGGTCCCTCCCATATGCCCCTGCGAAAGTGTGCAAGATTATCATCGTCTGCTGCATGCTCCACAACCTGGCAGTGCGGAAGGAGTTGCCTCTCATCCAGGATGACAATGACCAACATCCGCCACCTGTGGAGGATCCTGGCCTGGACCACGATGCCAGTGACGATGATGATGATGATGATGATGGTGATGTCCGCACACAGCTCATCACCAACTTCTTTAGCTGAATGTGAGTATCCTGAGGTGTCATGTCAATGATGTGAGTTGGCATGATGTGTGGGTGGTGCTCTGGTGCTGTTGGAGTGTGTCCATGGGCTACTTGACTGGATGTGTGTTGCGATGTGTGCTAACAGGTGGGCTGTACTCCCCAACAGTGTTGACATGCTAACTTGGTTCTGGGTGGGTATCTTGTAACATGTATTGTGCATGAGTTTTGCTGTTCTGTCCTGTACTCCATTGCTTTTGACTGTGTGTCATTTCTGTCCTTCACAGGGTACTTTCAGATTCGTTTGGTCAACTGTGTCCACCGACGACGTGATTGCACATCCAGGGTGGTAGCTGTTGTGTCCCTACAGGTGATGTGCGCCACACCCATGGACTTCCTTCCGTCTACAGTTGTTGACTGTGTGCCCGCTGCCAGGTGGGATTACCTTGCATCTGTAGTGGTTACGACATGTTGCAACTGTGTAATAAACCTGTGCTTCACTTTGTGATGTGCGTTGTCTGTGGTCACACATTTGACTGCCATTTTCTTACTGCACCTGTGGGCTACTTGACTACAACTGGGAATGGGTGTGGTGTCTGTGCATTGCACCGTCTTCCCTGGCAACATCAGTGTAGGCAATGAGTCAGATGGCCTAGGTGTGTATGTGTTGTGTAGCCCTGGTGGTGTGTCTCCCTCATATGTGTCACGTTGCCTTTACTCACATGCCTGTGTTGTCCTTGCTGTTGCAGTTCGCATACACAGTGTAATTTTGCAGTTCATCATCCCCATAACAGCACCCACGTTGGAATCACGACAGAGGCAAGTATGGTGTATTAGTGTTTTTATTGTGATACATTTGTGTTAATAGTGCATAGGATGGGTAGTGCTGTACATAAATCTTGCAATCCGAAGTTCCTAGGTGAATTGAAAGTCCTGGTAGACAGGATCCCCAGTATCGGGGCCACAGTTGTCTGACACATTGGTCCAACTTGTACTCCCCATGCAATGTGTGGGAGTAGTGTTGCCGTCAACAGGGTGAACAGTCTGTGCACAAAGGCGAACATCCAGAACAGGTTCAGGCTTCCTGGGAGTTGCGCTTGGCCATCGGCCTCTCACTTTTCCCTCCTCGGACGACCCCTCTTCTTGGGGGGCCCTCAAGTACAGGCTGCTGCGGTGCAGGGGACTCTCCGCCTGAGTCCTCCTCCCTCCCTGTGGCAGTTGCAGTTTGTTCGGCACCAGATGTTGTTGGCACACAGGGAGGTGTGGACTGGTTGCTGTTCATCTGGCGGAGGCATTGTAAAATGTCCCTGTGCACCGCCGTCATCTCATGCAGTGCATCCCACTTGGACTCCACGCGGGACATGTGTGAGTCCACGCAGGACATGTGTGACTCCACGTGGGACATGTGGGAGTCCAAGCGGGCATGATGGGCAGCCTGCTGCTGTTTCATGTCTCTGAGGAGCCCCACTACCTGGCTGAGGTCTCCGGTGCTGGACTGGTACGCATCAGCTATGCGTACCAGTTGTGGGTCATCATGCACACCAGCAACGTCTGCAAGCAGCGACCTCTGTCTCCCACCCCTCCCACCACCCCTGCTGACATGTGCAGTGTGTGCAGTGGCACGCACAGATAACCCTGGTCCACCTTGGGGGTTGGTGGTGGTGGTGGTGTCCATGGCCCCAGGTTGGTCCAGGGTCCCTGTGCTGGTGTTGCTCCTTGTTCTGTCCATGTCGGCAGGGATTGTATTTGTGGTGACAGTCGTTGGAGGGGTGGGTGCAGGGGGTGCAGCTGGTGGTCCTGCTGGTGCTGCAGCTGGTGGTCCTGCTGGTGCTGCATGTTGACTTGCACCGGATGTGCCAGGTTGGTCTTCATCGTCCGAGGAGGACAGAGGCTGTACGACGCCAGTGAGCTCCGCATCCTCTTGAGCCTGGGACTGGGACTCCTCAGCGTCTGCTGCTGTGTCCCCATCATCACCTGTTTTTGGGAGACACAAACAATGTATGTTATGTTTCTGCAGGCATCAATGGTTGACACACATGACAGTTGTGACTGTGCCTCTGGGTGCGGGCCTGTACATTGCATTGTCCTAAGTCGTCACAGTCAGGGGTTGATATTGGTGTGGCACATTGTCCTGCATTATTTGGGCATTTCTATGTATTTTTTGGGGTGTAAACATGGTCTGCATTGGTTGTGTTTGGTTGACAGCCGGCCCTCCTTCCCACCCACTCAGCCAGTCAGTTATCCCACCATGGAACGTGCTTGCGTTGCAGGGAGTGGAAGTTGTCTCTCAGGATGTCAGTCAGTGGTGTCCTGCTGTTTGTTGGTGCACAGTTGGCAGCAGGGCCTTGTGCTCCCCACAGCAGTAGCCAGTGTCAGCCATCTTGTGAGTCCTTCTCCACTCCCTGTGATGTGAGCATGGTTCAGGGTGGTGTTGATGGGACAGTTGTGGGGGTGAGCTATGTCTGTGACTACGACTCCCATCATGATATTGCCTCCACCCCCCTTCCCAGCATGCCCATGCTTCCTTCCTTTTGACTCTGCTTCCCTGTGGGGTGGGCTGGCTGTGCTGACAGGATGGCTGGGAGTGTTGTCCTGGCAGTTGTTTGGCTAGAAGTCCCAAGAGTGGCCCTGTGCTTCACACAACATAACCCAGGGTGGTGGTACTTTGTGGGATCTTGTGTTAGGATGGGGGGCATTGCATTCTACCAGGTGGGTTCTGTGGAGTTTGTGTTGGGGTGTGTGTGAGGGGAGGTGCTTGTGACTATGGTCAGTGCTGCAAGTCCTCCTTCCCACCCAGCTAGCCAGATATCCCACCATGGAACGTGCTTGCATTGCAGGGAGTGGAAGTTGTCTCTCAGGATGTCAGTCAGTGGTGTCCTGCTGTTTGTTGGTGCACAGTTGGCAGCAGGGCCTTGTGCTCCCCACAGCAGTAGCCAGTGTCAGCCATCTTGTGAGTCCTTCTCCACTCCCTGTGATGTGAGCATGGTTCAGGGTGGTGTTGATGGGACAGTTGTGGGGGTGAGCTATGTCAGTGACTACAACTCCCATCATGCTATTGCCTCCACCCCACTTCCCAGCATTCCCATACTTACTTGCTTTTGTGGGGAGTTCAGTGTGTGTGGGTGTGAGAGCAATGGCAAGATGGCTGACAGTGGTGTCCTGCTGTTGGTTGGTGTGCAGTACCCAGCATGCCCTTGTGCTCCCCACGACACAGCAACAGTGTCAGACATCTTTGATGGGCCTTTCCACTCTCTGTGGGATGTGCATGCGTGAGTGTGAGCTTGCTGGGCCATGTGGTGGGGGATGTAGAGCTGTGACTACGACTCCCATCATGCTATTGCCTCCTCCCCTTCCCAGCATGCCCATGCTTCCTTCCTTTTGACTCTGCTTCCCTGTGGGGTGGGCTGGCTGTGCTGACAGGATGGCTGGGAGTGTTGTCCTGGCAGTTGTTTGGCTAGAAGTCCCAAGAGTGGCCCTGTGCTTCACACAACATAACCCAGGGTGGTGGTTCTTTGTGGGATCTTGTGTTAGGATGGGGGCATTGCATTCTACCAGGTGGGTTCTGTGGAGTTTGTGTTGGGGTGTGTGTGAGGGGAGGTGCTTGTGACTATGGTCAGTGCTGCAAGTCCTCCTTCCCACCCAGCTAGCCAGATATCCCACCATGGAACTTGCTTGCATTGCAGGGAGTGTAAGTTGTCTCTCAGGATGTCAGTCAGTGGTGTCCTGCTGTTTGTTGGTGCACAGTTGCCAGCAGGGCCTTGTGCTCCCCACAGCAGTAGCCAGTGTCAGCCATCTTGTGAGTCCTTCTCCACTCCCTGTGATGTGAGCATGGTTCAGGGTGGTGTTGATGGGACAGTTGTGGGGGGGCAATATGTGTGACTGCGACTCCCATGATGCTATTGGCTACACTGACTTGGCCAGCATACACAGAATTCCTTCCTTTGAGTGGTCTTCACTGTGTGTTGGTGTTGTTGTGGTGGCTACATGTCTGGATGTGTTTGTTAGTTCTATTTGTGCCACTGCCTAGCTGTAGTTGTAGTTGTGTTTGTACATGTGTTGGCACAGTTGGATGTGACTTTTTGATGGCATGTGTTGTGTTTATCTGACTGACATACACATTTTGGGATGATTCTGTTCTGGTTGCTGTGTAATTGCTATGAGTGCATGGTTTGACTCTCCCTTGACAGTGATGTGTGTGTTTTGTGGCAGTATATTGTGTACATTTGTTGTGTACTCACCAGGCTCTGGGATGTCCTCTAGTCCATATACGCTCACTGGCGGAAGGATGGCCCGCACCTTTTCCTCCCAGGGCCTGAGGTATATTGGCTTGGCAGGAGGGCCACTGCCGGTGTATTGGCTGTTGATGTAGTCTTTCTTCAGCAGGTCCCGTACCCTCCTGCGCACGTCATAACACCTGTTCTGGATGTCGCTCTTTGTGCGCCGACATGGTGATTGTGCGTTCACCCTGTTGATGATCCTCTCCCACATCTTGGTTTTCTGGGAGATGGGGGTCTGTTGGACCAGTGTGCCAAACAGCTGTGGCTCTACCCTGAGGATCTCGTCTACCATGACTTCCAATTCACTATCTAGGAACTTGGGATTCTTCTTGGGGGGCATGGTGATGGGTGGTGATGGTGAGTGATGTGTGTGTTGGTGTGCAGGTGAGGGTGTGTGAGTGTGTGTTTTGCTGGGTGTATGTGAGGTAGGTATTTGTTGGTGTGCTGATGGTGTGTGGCTTGTGTGAGGGATGAGCTGTGGGTGTGTGGTTGCTTTCTCTTGGGTGCTGGCAGTGGAATGGCATTTGCAAAGGCTCATGGTTGTGATTTGTGTCCTTTATATAGGTGGAGTTGTGGGTGTGTCTTTGTTCTCTGTCCCCACCCCCCCAGTATTTATTGGCTTGGTAATTGCTTGTTTGGCCTTTTTTGGGTGATTTTTCCTTTGTGCTGTCTGTGTATGTTGGAAACGTTCTTGTGACCGAGTCGGACCCTGCATTTGTCTCGTACGGTCTTCTCCGTTTCGTTCACGCTGTGTTTGTGCAGTTTTCTATGCTGCGTACGCGTCGGTCGCGGTGTTTTGTGTTGCTTCGGCTCGGTTTTGTATGCGTGTCGGTCGTGCGGCTTGGCCTCCGTCCGACTCGCTTGTGGTTTTCGCGCCTTGCATCGTACTTTGCGGTTTGGAGTTCGCGTGTACGTTTCGGTCGGATTTGTTCCGAGTGCGTGTCGGTCGGTTGGATTCGCGTGTTTTTCCAGCCGGATTGCTGTTTTCCTTGCGGCTCGGTCGGTCGACTTGGTTTCGGTACGTGTCAGTCGGATTTTTCACGCCTTGCATCGTACTTGGCGTGTCGGGCGCCACAGGTACGTGTCGGTCGGTATTATTTCCGGATCCGAGTCGGTCGGTGCTTTTTCCGGCCCGAATCGGAATCGACCCCTTTGTGTGTGATTGGAGCTATAAACGTACTTTTAGGTTTAAACTCCCTCAGTGTTGATGTTCCCAAATCTTCAAGGGCAGACTCTCTGTTACTAAAGAAATACCGTAACCTGAGTTTTCTCATGAATTTATATAAGTCAATTTCCATGTTAAAATGATTAGTGTGAAAAGTAGGTACAAAAGTGGTTTATTTATTCAAAAGACTCAACTGTGCATCCGTTAACTGAACGGATGAAATATTAACCACTAATGTTTCTTCGTTCTGCGACCTGAGCTCACAATTTTTACCGCCTCCGCGGCCTCTACGTGTTTTTGTGATTCGGGCTGCACCACTGTCTGATCTATTGGGGGATTGTTGGCAGCTGGACTGACACCTAAAAAAGCAACCTTAGTAGCTGTTGAGGTTGATGCTTCTGTGTCCACAAGTTCATTGGCAGATGCACCGGTGCTCTTGTCATGCGTGTATCACTAACCGACACTAGACTCTCATCTGAAGAAGTGGTTCCACTCTTCTGAAAGGTGCGTCTTTGCGCATACACCTCCGCCCAAGAGTACACCTCATCTAACTTGTAGTCAATAGTATCACGCCTAAACTTACGAACCTTTCGCTCATGTATTTCTTTTGCGTATGTGTCAAGTTTAACATTAATCTCCTCTAGTGTCGTCACCCAATTATCTGCAGGATACCGAGAGGTTCTGATAGGCCTAGAGCAAGAAATTAAGGAGTTACAGGACATAATTAAACAAAGGATGGAGGCAGATAATTGGGTGACGACACTAGAGGAGATTAATGTTAAACTTGACACATACGCAAAAGAAATACATGAGCGAAAGGTTCGTAAGTTCAGGCGTGATACTATTGACTACAAGTTAGATGAGGTGTACTCTTGGGCGGAGGTGTATGCGCAAAGACGCACCTTTCAGAAGAGTGGAACCACTTCTTCAGATGAGAGTCTAGTGTCGGTTAGTGATACACGCATGACAAGAGCACCGGTGCCATCTGCCAATGAACTTGTGGACACAGAAGCATCAACCTCAACAGCTACTAAGGTTGCTTTTTTAGGTGTCAGTCCAGCTGCCAACAATCTCCCAATAGATCAGACAGTGGTGCAGCCCGAATCACAAAAACACGTAGAGGCCGCGGAGGCGGTAAAAATTGTGAGCTCAGGTCGCAGAACGAAGAAACATTAGTGGTTAATATTTCATCCGTTCAGTTAACGGACGCACAGTTGAGTCTTTTGAATAAAGGAACCACTTTTGTACCTACTTTTCACACTAATCATTTTAACATGGAAATTGACTTATATAAATTCATGAGAAAACTCAGGTTACGGTATTTCTTTAGTAACAGAGAGTCTGCCCTTGAAGATTTGGGAATATCAACACTGAGGGAGTTTAAACCTAAAAGTACATTTATAGCTCCAATCACACACAAAGGGGCCGATTCCGATCTCGGTCGGAGGCGCACCCAATACCATTCGGTCGGGAAAAAAGCCATGCGAAAGCCTGTTTCCCGACCGAACCGTACGCGGGTCCGGCCGAGCGAGTACGATGCGACTCGCCGACCGACTCGTCCGGGCGACCCGACCGCTCCGACCGACTCGTACCCGGATCGTACCGCTCCGACCGACTCGGTCGGACCCGATTCGCACCGCGCAATGGAGACGTTTTCCGGCCGGGTAAGTACGATGCGCACCTCGACCGCTCCGACCGACTCGCGCCGTCCGACTCGAACTCGCTGTCGGAGCCGTACTTTGGGGGTCCGTGTCGGACCCCCTGTACGCGTACCCGTGCGAGGCGCACACAGGGGGACCCATGGGTCCCCCTACCTGTGCGTGTACGCCGCGAAGCGCTCGCGGCGTACTCGCTGTAGGGGCGCCCTTGTCCGCCTCGCACCCATTGGAGGCAATGGGAGCCCGCGTACGCGTTGTACGACCGGCTCCCATTGAGTTCAATGGGAGTCCGACCGACTCGTGTCCGATAACATACGGACGCATCGGACTCGTTCGGTCGGACTGCACGGGTCCGATTCGGTCGGAAATCTCTCCGGGTCCGGCTCGGTCGGAGAAATTTCCGGCCCGAATCGGAATCGACCCCAAAGTGTTAGACACTTTTGAAACATTAGTCCATAAAGATTTGGCACAGTTACAATCTCCACCTAGGAAGAGACAGAATTTGACCCGGACTGATAGGAAGGCGCTTAAGAATTTACGTGACAATTGCTCAATTGTTTTTTCTCAAGCAGATAAGGGAGGGGCACTAGTTGTCATGGACCGAGATTTCTATGAAGCTAAGGTGGAGAGCATGCTTTCGGATGACACCACATACATATTGATGGATAAAGATCCAACTGTAGAATTCCAAGGAGTGCTAGCACAGATTTTGGCACGTGCTAAGGACATGGGGTGGATATCAGAAAAACTTCAGAATTTCTTTATTCCAGGTTTCCTCGTAGACCTGTAATATACATGTTACCTAAAATACACAAGAATCTCAGAGATCCTCCATTTCGCCCCATAGTCTCCGGCTGTGGGTCGATTCACGAGCCTCTCGGGCACTATTTAGACACTTTTCTTCAGTTAATTGTACAAACAAGCAGCACATATTTACAAGACACGACTCCTTTCTTGACGTTATTGGGTGATCTTGTACTGCCGATGGGAGTGGAAGTTTGGCTATGCACTGTAGATGTGGTAGCTCTTTACACTTCTATACCACATGGAGAAGGAATAGAGGCAGCTGAGTGGGCGCTCCTCCAAAGAGAAGACATACAAGCTGAGAAAGTTTTTCTATTAGAGATTTTGCAATTTTGTCTATTCCACAGCTATTTCAGATGGCAAGAAAGGTTCTTTTTGCAGACGACTGGTACATCCATGGGTTTTTCCGGGGCAGCTAGTTATGCCAATATCTTCATGATGAAGTTTGAACGTGAGCATATATTAAATGATCCAGACTGGACATCACATTTGGTTTTTTATCGTCGATATATTGATGATATATTCATCATATGGCAGGGCACACAGGCTAAATTGCTTAGTAAGCTCAGTCAGTTGAATGACAAGAATTCTAGAATACAGTTTACACACACCATGGATAAACGATCCATCTCTTATCTAGATGTACAGGTGGAATTGAACAATTTCCAGATTGGTACTAAGGTTTTCACCAAACCGACTGATCGCAATAACACATTATTGTACACTAGTTTTCATCCTGAGTCCCTCAAGAAACATCTTCCTCTCTCGCAATTTTACGAATCAAGCGTATTACTTCAGATCATACACAATATCAAACTTCTTTGAATACATTCAAGAAAGGTTTTTAGAGAGGGGTTACCCCCTGAAGTAGTTGACTCAGCTGCCAGAAAGGCCGACGCCATTTCTAGGGAGGACCTACTCACCAAGAGAGTGAAAACTAAGGATAGACGTGAAGTATTTGTATCTATCTTTTCGTCACAAGCTACAGCTATCAAGAAAGTTATTCTTCGACGATGGGATCTATTACAAATGGAACCTGATTTTGGCAATTTGTTTCAAGATCCCCCATTTTTGCCTATAGAAGATCTAATAACATTAGAGAGATATTGAAGAAGATCAAGGTTAAAAGTGTGGGCGAATTCAAAGGCATGCAAAAGTGTTATAATTGTTCGCATTGTAATAATGTTTTGCAAGGGACATTCATTTCTCATCCGTGGTCAGGAAAACCTGTTAAATTGTCATTTACTGCTAATTGCAATTCCCAAAATGTAATTTACGCCATACGCTGTCCGTGTGGTCTACTTTACGTAGGTAAGACAGAGAGGTCACTGCGTACGCGTATTACTGAACATAAGAGTAGGATTAGAACAATGGTGATGTCCTCTCCTTTAGCAAGGCATTGGTGTGAGTCGCGACACACGATTGCTCAGCTCAGATTTACAGTTCTGGAGATTGTGAAGAGCTATGTAGACAGAGACATGTCTAAATACATCACACAGCGTGAGACGTTCTGGATCAGGTATTTGGGCACCATGAGCCCAAAGGGTCTCAACGACAAATTGGAACTCTCGTGTTTCCTGTGACACAGAAAATAGTACAGCGCACGACAACAACATGCCATGTGGGCAACGGCCAATTGCTTAACTTATTATGTTATGTCCACCATTGTTTTTCATTCATTTCAGGTATGATTCACCGCATCATTTTCAGATCACATTTTGTTGCTTAATATCAACTTATTGGTGCGATGCTATTACATTAGTCATGTGACAGGCAGGATTTATGTTTTCTGATTTGCAAACCCCACATTGTATTTGCTCTAATTGTTCTCATGAATTTTTGTACTATTGTTTTGTTGGGGCTTTAGGTCAACAGTAAATGTAATTAGCATGCATGTTTAATTGAGTCACAATGTGGATAGTGATTTAAACTATTCGAGTACTGTTTAAAGTTTCAAGATGTGGCTAATAGTACGTAGGATGTTGAGATTGAGGCTTCATACACTATTGCGGGGCAAGATTATTATTTTAGCAAGAGATACATCAGCAGTGTTTAAGACCGTATAGTTCTCATGATTTGGTTTCTCTTAGTATTACTATGTTGCAATTTACATATATCGCATCACAATGATTGTAATTCAAATTATCGCACCAGAGTGCTCGCAGTGTAATCATTTGTCACCATGTTAAGATGTCTGCCGCCATTCGGCACTCTTTAGTTAGTTCTTTTTCTCTGTCCTATGTCTATTACTATGAATCCACGCTGAGACGGCTGTTCGCCGGAACCGTTTTATCTCACTCATTTGCATGCTTCGGACGTTCAGCTTTTTTAGAATTTGAGTGCGTGAAAATAGGGTGCACGGCGTTCCTGCCATTTGGTGAGTCCTCGACTGCTTGGGGTATTGGGAATTTCTCTATACTAAGCATTGGGTGACAGTAAATTTTTTTACAGGTTTTGACGTGTTCCGGTAAAGGAAAACGTTGGTCGTTTCTCTCTGTGTATGTCCCAGTGTCGATTCCTGCCACTGTGCACTTGGTAAGCTCCCTTATACTTACTCATGTCATCAGTTTTGCGGCATTTATGGATTGTGGGCTAATGTTTTATCGGTCGTATTGGTCACTAGTTCTTTTTCGTCTTTGCAGCACTTTCATTCTCTAGATACCTTGCATTGAGGTATGTTGATTGCCAAGGATTTGTGGGTAAGCTTGCATTTGTTACAGGGTTTCCTTTGCTCCACGGCATTAGTTTTAATGATTCAGGGTGCTTTGATACCACTCGCAGCACATGCCGAGGTGCTAACGGCACGTCACAGCAGTAAACATTCAGTTCGTTTTACGGTCTTAATTTTGGGCACTGGCTCTCGTTTTCACTTTCCACGGGTGATCTTTTTTCAGCAACGGCTGGCATGTTACATGTAAAATGTTTTTGATGTCGTTTAGTTTTATTCACATCTGTACTGTTTCTTATATGGTTCTCTTATTGATATTTGAGACATGGCGTGGTCTTTGTAAGATTGAAGATGTCATGCATCTGCCATTTATGCTGACATTCTCACATGACTTGTATTTGTAGTAACCTTCCCGGATGTTTTGAAAAGGAATATTGTTTATTTACCTTTATGTAATTGGATTTACTGATCATTTTTCTGTAGATTTTCCCTGACGAAGGGTGTATGTACACCCGAAATGCATTGGGATTGAATATCCACGATTGAATGCACCATTTGATTTATGAATTCATACAAGTAACCGATGAAGACGGTACTCTTTGAATAAACTGGATTGAAGATATCATTTTGGATTTCATCATTATCTGTTCCTTTATTTTGTTTCAATTGTTGTGTATTTGATTAACTGTTTTCTAACAATTTTCACATGATGTTAATGGTTTTGAATATATTAACTTAATACACTCATTCTTGAGTTTTCAGGTAGTGCGCGATCTGTCTATGACTTGCGTCCTAGTCAATTATAACTTACTAAATAGTGGCATTTTCAGAATTGTGACTTAAAATCTGACTTGATCATAAAAGAGGATTTTAAATTATTTTCTTCTTCTGCCTACCTGCTCCCAATTGAAAGTTATCACTTATTAAATTTAGTAAGGCCGCCCAATGTTATCCTATGAGAGAGGCAGGCCTTGCAGTAGTGAAAACGAATTTAAGATATTTTCACTACCAGGACTTGTAAAACTTAAAAGTATGTGTCCAACTTTTAAATACACTTAACCCTTCCATCTGGGGTGTGTAGGGCCTACCCTAGGGCTGATTTACATGTATTAAATAGGAATGTTTAGGTCTGGCAAAAGCTTTATTTTGACAGGTCGAAATGTCAGTTTAAAATTGCACTCACAGGCTGCAATGACAGGCCACTTAATTGGGCCGCAAAATTAGTGCTGCAGATCCACTAGTAGCATTTAATTTATAGGCCTTGGGTACAGATAGAACCACTTTACTATGGACTTATACGTAAATTAAATGTACCAATTGAGTATAAGCCATATTTTAGGGAGTGAGCGCACACACTTTAGCACTGGTCAGCAGTGGTAAGGTGCACAGAGACTTAAGACCAACAAAAATGAGATCGGCAAAAATGGAAGAGTAGGGCAAACGTTTTGGGGGAAGACCACACTAAGGCTGACAGATCTAACAAATGTATATCCATACATTCCAGAAACTTCAGCCGGGGAAGTTCCTCATTTTCTATACAATCAGCTAATCTTTTGAAATCAGTATCACTGTGCATGCACAAGCCAACTGGGATTTTTTTATTTTTTGAACCGCAAGCCATCAGCAGCAGACTTGACTACGGCAATGCACTCTACTCCACAGCAGGCTCGACTACGGCAATGCACTCTATGCCAGAACTTCCCAGAAACTCCTAAAGAAACTGCAGAACATCCAGACTGCCTCCACCAGGCTCATCCTAAGCATCCCACATCGCAGCCACATCACCGGCCACCTGAGAGACCTTCACTGGATACCTACCAACAAAATAATTTCCTTCAAGCTCCTCACGTACGTCTACAAAGCCCTGCATAAAACCAGACCTGCATACCTAAACCACCGCCTCTCCTTCTACACTCCCACAATACAGCTCCGCCTCGGCCAACCGGCCCTGGCCACCATCACACGGATCTGCAAGACCATGGCTAGAGGAAGATCCTTCTCCTACCTCGCTGCAAAGACCTGGACTCCCTGCCTCTTCACCTCAGGCAATCACCATCGCTGCCGCAATTCAGGAAGGGCCTCAAGACCTGTCTCTTCGACTGAACCGCTGATTTCCTTCCCCCCCTTAGTGCCTTGAGACCCTAACGGGTGAGTAGTCGCGCTTTATAAGAAACTTGATTGATTGATTGACCAAAACATAGCTCTTCTTCATTGACCATTGACATACACTCATGCAAGCTAGGTCTTGGTGAAAAAGTATGGTCAATCGGGGCTACGTTAATGCTTTCTAAAGGGGCTAAATAGTCAATCAATGAGCATTGGTACAGGCATCCATTGCAGGTTCTGAATCAAACCTCCGAATTTGCAGAAGGGCGAACTGCTTGACACCAATGGAGACACTTGTCTCACTTCTAGCTATACCCTCCTAACATCTGGTGGAACCCTCATCTTGTCACAAGATTTTCTTATGTATATGCCATAGCGTCCCATCCCCTGGCGATATAACAACTACCACTGCAGCACACCTAAGATCTCAATGCATGGGTAACTCTGGGTGACCCAGCTGATCGTTTTCATGATCAGGATCCCATTGTCTCCTGGCTAGGCATAAAAATATTGATCAAACTTTCACCTCTTCGCTTACATAGACATCATAGGATGGATTGGCGTTGCTAATCCATTTTTCTTTTCCTTGTGTAGAGACCACCGTGGGGCGCTGAAACTTCTGTTGTCTGCTTCACCCATCCTGATCTGGACTTTATTTATGTCTGATTGAACTGTAAGCTCCTACTTAAAGTCTCTAGTCTAGCCTCAGAGACAACCTCCTCTGATCTTGGCTAGATTGTTCGTCACATTCGCTTTAGGACTAACTAGGAATGTCAAGAAATAAAGAAACTTAACCTGAAAACATCTGATGGAACCTTGAAGGCATTTGACAATGAGGCACGTCAAATCCCCAGACATCCGCACCCGTAGGGGCGGCGTCTGTACACACCTCTCCGAACTACGCGGCCTGGAGCATGACTTATGATACCAAACGCCTCACGCTCCTCTCATCTACAAACTCTGCCAACCACAATTGCCTACTCCGGTCTGTAACAGCAAATAGCGCTGCGTGACCCGCCCTGGTTATAGAGGCCTGCCGTGACTGTAAAGTACTATTTACCAAGGACCACATTTCTGAAGCATTACTGACTCCTCCGGCATAATTCCTAATTTATACTTGTGCCGCCGAACTCTGCCTTGTTGCACGACCTCACGCAAGAAAACAAGTAGCCATTTCTAAGCTGAGCCGGTTTCTTCAGCCCCTGTTTGTTAAGAAATGAACTGCAGACAGGAGAAGATGTCAGTGGCATGCAATGTTCAAAAATAATCCCTTGATAAATGTCTGAAGCCCACGCCCACTCTTGCAAACTGTGAGTAAAGTATTATAGAGAATAAAAAAAATTCTAGCTATCGCGACAAATAATTTTCAATTCTATTAAGGACCCGGAGGCGAGGATTATGCTTCTCTTTGCTTTACTGCAAACACAGCAGCCAATAAACAACTTTAAACTTGGCATACCCTGGAAGTACAACCCCCAACATAGTATGCACCAATCACCATCAGTCCAATATTGTATATAGTCCGTAAAGAGCATATCACTTCCTCTTTCTTTGCTGCTGCAGCAGCGAGTTAAGTGATTTTGCATTCTATTGTGCTTGTTTGTTTAGCGCGTTGTTTAGCGGCACGTATGTCGCGCGCTTGTCAAATTGTTTGATCGTATCAGTATCGCGCTTCATACGCGCTTGTCAACTTGATTTTATCGAGCTTCAGCGCTTGCGGGCAACTTTTGTTCCGTGGAGCGGGACAGACGCGCGCTGCGCGCTTGAGGGGGCAGTCCGCTTTCGGTTGCCACGCGGTCCACGCATGCGCGAACGCCTGCATCGGAGTTTTCACTACCGATCGGGTTTTCACGCACCGCAGACCGCTTCTGCCTCTACCCTCAGTCCCTGGAACGCCGACGGGGTGCAAAAACGTTCAAAGGCACTGCCTTAGGGGGAAAAGGGGTGGCTCCCTCCACTTTTAACTGTTTCCTCACTGACTCAGGTTGTTTTGGTGGTGATTGCTTGCCTGTCAGTGACGCCCCTGGGTTGTTTCCCCCCCCTGAAGTTCCTCCTACCTCCTAATTTAAGCAGATGGCGTACTACGCCGAGGAGGCAGACCAGTGGGCTGAATATGCGGATGATGTGGAGTATGAGGAGGTGCCCAATGAGCACCAGCTGGAGGAACACTTGGTGGAAGCCCTCAATTCCCACGTCCAGGGTTCAGTGAATAAGGCATTAACTAAAGCCTTAAAGCCATTTACGCAGCCCCTGCAAAGCTATGGCAAACGTAAATTTAAAGCTTCCCATGGCGGACCGTCACATCATCATAAATCGGCCGAAGTTCTGGCCAAGATGGCAGCTAATGTCCTTAATGACCATGGGGGCTATGGGAGTTCTCGTCCGTCATCTAGCGCATCCCTGAAGTATCAGGGCGACGATGATGACTCCTCCTCTTCACTCCCAGACACTTCTGACTCCGACCAATCGGAGGCACCTAGGAAGGCACCAAAGAAGAAGCGCAAGACGCAACCAGAGAGCACCCTCCCTCCCAGCAAGAACTTGCTCTTTAACCCGAATAATATTGTACACCCGAGGTCCACCGAATGGGTGCCCTGTGTTGAAGTGGCACACTATGTCCAAGGCAATCTGCGGCAGGGTTTCGAGCGCGAAGTTTGCGCCGTTCTTAGGTCCGAATGCCCCAGGCCAGCCCTCTTAGGCAAGGTGACCGAAACTCCAGAGCTGGATCCCAACATGGCCACATTCCTCAAGAAATTTTCCAAAGACCCCAAAAAAGGATTGGACAGGGCATGGAGGGGCTGTCAGGATAAACTCCTCGACGTGTGTGGGCCCCTCACAAAAATCTTGGACACGGCTGTGCAGGCCAAAGAATCCAACACGCCGTTGGATGCGACGGAGATCCTGGAATGGGCGCAGAGGGCTCTCTGCTTTCTAGGCAATGCAAATTGTGCCGTGTCTACGGAACGGCGGCGCTCTTTTCTTATGCGGATTGATCCGCAGTTGGCAGACATGGCCTCTACGGAGGCGGGTATTATGGCGAACGGTTTACTCTTCGGAGATAAGTTCGTGAAAGAGCTAGGGAAATACGTCTCCACCTTTTCCGCTCTCGACAAAGTCCAGAGTAACATCAAGAAGGTCTTCAACGCTGGCCTTTTTAACAGGGCCGGACGCTCCAGGGGACGGGCGTCCGGCCGTGGTTTCCATCAGACCTCAAGAGGCACGGAGCAGCGCGGACGTGGGGGCTCCCACCGCTCCAACTTTTACCCCACCAGAAATCGTGGGGGTAGAGGCAGAGGCCAGAAAGGAGGATACAGAGGTCACAACAATGACAGAGACGCCTCTTACTCAGGTAAATTTACCAAACATCTTTTTTGATATGTATACAAAATAATGTAAAAAAATTAAATAATACATTTAACTTAAAAAATGTTTTTTGATTTATTTGTAAATTTTAACAATGAGTAATAAATTTAATTTAAAAATAAATTAAACATACATATATAAAATGAAATATATATATTTACTTAAAAATAATTAATAAATAATCATTTTAATTAATTATAAAATGTTACAAATATATTAAAAATTAAAAATAAATACATATATATATATATACCACTTCATTCCGCGTTACTTTGGAATTCACTCTCCCAACACGGACACGGACCATCGATTTAGTGCAAAATTATTTTATTGCTATGCCGCCATAACGTTTCGGCTCGTCCGAGCCTTGATCACATGACATCGTACAATCGTTTTGGAACCGTTTTTAAAGTGACAAGTGCATGCTGATTACTCTCACGTGAGTTGTGCAACCATAGACATAGAAAAAATTATCAAAAAGTCTCGTAAGTGCTTTTTTTTAAATTATTTCGACTTGACTGTTATCTCTAATGACAATTATCTAAACTCATTGTTACTATAGTATACATTTTATC
Source organism: Calotriton arnoldi (assembly GCA_963921515.1). NCBI lineage: Eukaryota > Metazoa > Chordata > Amphibia > Caudata > Salamandridae > Calotriton > Calotriton arnoldi. Next base: position 820,797 of record CAWUFW010008744.1, read on the forward strand.
CATGAACATTGTTGTACTTAACTTCAAGTATATACCTAGTTGGCTTTTCATATCGTGGTTGAATCCACTTTACCCCTGTTAGTGCTTAGGTGTACGTCATGTTGGTCTATTGCCAGATATATCAATGTCTATTATTATTTAATGTGCATTAAAATCTTAATGATGTGTGTAATGGTTTAAGCTATGTGTATTGATTTGTTAAAAATTCCGTATTCAGTTCAGTGAGTCTTAAACTAAATATGAATGTTTCGGTGGTTTACTTGGGTTTTATCTTATTACGCTCTGTCATCCACCTACTATTTATGGTTGTGTTTTTTGTTGATCCCATCAATAGAAATAAATTCTGGTTTCATACCCTTATGTGCTTCTTTTGGTATGATTTTAGTGTGGGAATCAGGTACTGTATTCCTGTGCAAAATCCTGCTTGACTTAATGCCAACATGTTGTAAACATATACTCCTATAAAAATACATATTAAAATTGATGAATAAATATATAAATAGATAGATATATAAATATATACAAAAATATCTATATTGCTATAAAATTTCATATGAATCAATTCATGAACACTTTGTTATATATGATCTAAAATCAATTATAATTTTATCTGAATTGGATATATTTACATATTGCATCAATTGAACCTTTATATCAGCGTTAGTATCTCAACATTTCATGGATTTGCAATCACTAAAAATCATTAAAAACACTGTGTACGATAGATAGGTCTTGCAAGGTTGTCTTATTTCTCATCCTAAACAGGTGTGTAAATCCTCTGTGGCATTTAATCCGCCGGGGTTTTTGGAATCTAGTTGTATAATGTATCTGGTCTCTAACTTTCTCAGTTTAGATTCCCTGTCACCCCCTCGTCTACTGGGTGATATTGCATCTACAACAAAGTATTTTAATCCTCCATTGTTAGAATCATGATCCTCCCTAAAATGCTGTGCTACCGGATAAGTAATAGCACGGAGGTGTTGTAATATGCGCTTGTGTACTTGCAATCTTGTGCTACCCACATACTGGAGGCCGCAAGGGCACTCCAGCACGTATATCGCATATTCTGTCTTACACGTAAGGAGTTTCTGGATTTTGTATTCTTTATTGCTAAAAGGGGTTTTATATGTTTTGGTATTGACCCTGTGCTGACAAGCCTTGCATGTTTTACATTTATAAAACCCTTTGTTAGTTGATAACCAGTTCGTATTTTCTATTATTTCTGGGCTGGTGTTCACAAGTGGATCCCTCATGGATGGTGCTCTACTGTAGGTGATGGACACCCTCTGCGGTAGCAGGGGTCCTATCACCGGGTCATTCAGAACCAATGGCCAGTTTTTATGGACAATTTTGCGTAGACTATTCTGTTGTCTGCTATATCTCATAATGACTCTAAATTGGTCGGCCTTTTCTGTCTTCTCTTTCCCTATCGTTTTTCATGGTTTCTGTTGTTTATCACTGATTAGCTCTTCCCTGCTAAGCACCATAGATTTAGTAATTGCTTTGTTAATTACTAGTTCAGGGTATCCTCTCTCTCGAAATCTCAATTTGCTGCTCTCTTGTGCCCTTCTTAGATCTTGCTCATTACTTCAGATACGTCTGAGGCGCAGCATCTCACCATAAGGTATACTATTTATGAGATGTTTTGGATGTGAGCTACTTGCGTGCAGGGTAGAATTGCCTGATGTTTCTTTCCTATAGAGTCTGGTTTCTATTCTATTGTTATGTACATATATCTGTGTGTCTAAAAAATTGACAGATACTTGACTCATAGTGACTGTGAAGTGTAAGTTAATGTCATTCAGATTGATTTGCTTCACAAAGTTCTCTGCTTGTTCTTTTGTCCCTTGCCATATAACAAATAGATTGTCAATATAGCGTAGCCATACTTTTACATTCTCTCTGAATATTTGTTCATGCTCTTGTATGAGGACCAGCTCCTCCCAGCAGCCCATGTGCAGACAGGCATAGCTAGGAGAGAAGCTGTCCCCCATTGCCACACCTCTGATTTGCTGATATAACAAATTGTTGAACATAAAATTATTGTTTCTCAGGCAGAATTCCAACATTTCGATCAGCATCCCATTATGCTCTCTATACAGTGATGGTCTTTTAGATAGATAATGTTTCACCGCATGTACTCCGTCACAATGTCTGATGCTGGTGTAAAGTGACGTTACATCCAGCGCCATCATCCATTAACCCTCTTGCCATGTCACATCTTTGATCTTCCGTAAAAAGTCACTGGTGTCACGTACATATGACGGGAGTGTTTTTACGTAATCCTGAAGAAAGAAATCAATGTATTTTGATGTATGTTCCAATAGACCTTCCCTGGCCGATATTATTGGCCTGCCTGGTGGTTTGTTGGGGTCTTTATGTATTTTTGGTAATGAAATAAATTGATGGTGTTACCGGATTTTCTTTTTTTAAGTACTTGTGTTCATCCATTGTGATAAGTCCTTTACTTTTCCATGTTGACAATTTTTTGTAGTAATCTTTGTATACTTCTTTTAAATTAGAAGCAGTGTTTCGTATATAACATTCTCTGTCATTAAGTTGCGTAAATGCCTCTTTTTTGTAGTCTTCTTGGGGCCAGAGGACTATATTGCCACCCTTATCGCTGCTGCGTATGACTATGCTCTTATTGTCTTTTAGTTTTTTAATTAAGGCATCATATTGCCGATCTTGTTTGTTATACTTCCGATGTTTCATTTGTGTATCTTTGTTGAGTTTCTTGATTTGTGCCGTAACTGTCTCGTGAAAAATGTCTATTGAGTCCCGGGTGTGATCGGATTAAAGGTGGAAGGCGGTTTAAATGGTGTTGGTTGAACAACCGTTTTTTCGCCTGAGACATTTAAATTGGGATTGACTTCATCTCTGTCGTGCGCCATTTGTTCACCATGATCAGCGCCACTAGTTTCCCACAGCTCCTCCATTTCCATGAGCAACGATAAATCCGATTGCGTTAAATTTGTACTACCCTCTGATTCTATGTTTATCGATGGTTTCAGCTTCTCTTGATTTTTGTTCAACACATGAAATTTTTCAATTTTAATTTTCTGACTGACTTGTATATTTCCAGCCTTGTTGCTGCATAATCGAAATTTGTACCAGGTGAGTATGATAGGCCTAGGCACAGAATATTTTCTTCTTTTTGGTTAGTTTGATGTTTGATAGATTAACAATAGTTTTCCCTGCAGTGTTCGTCAATCCTATTTCTTCTGCCACTGACCCCTTCCTTTCTTTCTGTTGTAATTTGGAGCGCCGCCTGCTTGCTTTATACCTCTGTCTCCGCTTGTAGTTGGCGTAGCTTCGCTGTTGTCTCTCTGTGGTCTGGGGCGGAGAGTTTGTCTCCTTTCGTGGCATAAAAAATTAATTCCTTCGCCTGGCGATGGTTTGAGTTGTTGCCTGTCTACCACTGGATTCCTCATATCTGATTCTGATTCACTTCCCCCAGCCGAACTTATATCTGACTGAGAAGTGTCAACTGTTGCCGCTTTTGTTCTGTTGGCTGTTTTTGTAGTTTCCGTCATTCTGTATTTTGAAACTCTCAATGCGTCGTATTTTTTGGCAAGAGTGAATATCTGCCCTAATTCATAGTCATTGCGATCTCTTTGGAATTTATACGTTGTATATATATATACATACACCTGCAACATAAAAATTATTTAAAAAAGATTATATTATAAATTAAATATTAAAATATTTAATATTTTTTTAAATTACATTTTACACTACACTGAGTGCAACAGTAGGGAAAGTGTTGGTTAGCGTAGGGGCAAAAATTTGCAATTCCCACTCCAGCGAGTGCAACAGTAGGGAAAGTGTTGGACAGCAGAGAGGAATAATTTACTATTCCCACTCCACTGAGTGCAACAGTAGGGAAATTGTTGGATAGTGGTGGGGAATAATTTACTATTCCCACTCCAATGAGTGTAACAGTAGGGAAAGTGTTGGATAGCAAAGGGGAAAAAATTACTATTCCCACTCCAGCAAGTGCAACAGTAGGGAAAATGTTGGATAGCGGAGGGATAAAAATTACTATTCCCACTCCAGCGAGTGCAACATTAGGGAAAGTGTTGGATAGCGTAGGAGAATAATTTACTATTCCCACTACAGCAAGTTCAACAGTAGGGATAGTGTTGGATAGCGGAGGGATAAAAGTTACTATTCCCACTCCAACGAGTGCAACAGTAGGGAAAGTGTTGGATAGCGGAGGGGTAAAAATTACTATTCTCACTCCAGTGAGTGCAACAGTAGGGAAAGTGTTGGATAGCAAAGAGGAATAATTTACTATTCCCACTCCAATGAGTGCAACAGTAGTGAAAGTGTTGGATAGCGGAGGGGATAAAATTACTATTCCCACTCCAGTGAGTGAAACAGTAGGGAAAGTGTTCGATAGCGGAAGTGTAAAAATTACTATTCCCACTCCAATGAGTGCAACAGTAGGGAAAGTGTTGGATAGTGGAGGGGAATAATTTACTATTCCCACTCCAATGAGTGCAACAGTAGGGAAAGTGTAGGATAGCGGAGGGGATAAAATTACTATTCCCACTCCTGTGAGTGCAACAGTAGGGAAAGTGTTGGATAGCGGAGGGGAATAATTTACTATTCCCACTCCAACGAGTGCAACAGTAGGGAAAGTGTTGGATAGTGGAGGGGATAAAATTACTATTCCCACTCCATCGAATGCAACAGTAGGGAAAGTGTTGGATAGCGGAGGGGAATAATTTACTATTCCCACTCCAACAAGTGCAACAGTAGGGAAAGTGCTGGATAGCGGAGGGGTAAAAATTACTATTCCCGCTCCAGCGAGTGCAACAGTAGGGAAGCTGTTGGATAGTGGAGGGGTAAAAATTACTATTCCCACGCCAGTGAGTGCAACAGTAGGGAAAGTGTTGGATAGTGTAGGGGTATAAATTACTATTCCCACTCCTGCGAATGCAGCAGTAGGGAAAGTGTTGGATAGCGGAGGAGTAAAAATTACAATTCCCACTAAAGAAAATTCAAATTTAAAAACAAACAAAATATCAACTACAATACAAAATATAATAAAAAACCCAAAAACAAAACATATATAAAAATATAAAAATTTACAAAACATAGAAACATATTATAATGTAGAAAAAATCTAAAATGTACATAAAAAGATTACTTTTTTTAATGTAACAAAAAATTAACAAAATAAATATTTGTAATAGAAATTAATTTTAATCAAAAAAATATTTATTACATAAATGTAATATTTTTTTTCCTACCCTATAACACCACACAATTTACATCACATATATAAATTAAAAAACAAATGTACCTCTACAATTAACAATAATTATCAATTAAACAATTATTGATAATTAAAAAACACATTTAAAAAGGTAAAAATTAATGTACTAACCAAACGTTACAGCTATAGAACCTAAATCCCCAAACAAAAAAAAGTAAACAATTACCAAAAATATTTATCAATTAATAAATTCATATTAATGATCAAGTAATGATTAATTATTTTAAACTAAATTACTTTTGACCCTCTACCCCAATAAACACCAAAACACACACCTAAAAATATTTACACAATTTCCATAACTAATTTTACATTAATAAATTAATATCACTTAACAACAAATCATTAATTAATTTTAAAAAAATTGCTCCCCACCATTTACCACTATAAACCCCACAACTCACACATCAAAATAATTACACAATTGCCATATTTAAATTTTAATTAATTAATTAGCATTAATTAACAAATAATTAATTAATTATAAATAAATTACCTCCCACCATATTCCCCTATAAATGCCACCACCAATTTCTTAAAACTTGACACAATTAACATAATTAATTAACAATTAATTAATTAATAACAATTAACAAGCAAAATATAAATAATTATTAATAAATTAATTCACACAGTTAACACTATAAAATAAAATTAAATAAATATTATATTAAAAATATTAATAAATGTATTAAAATTAAATTACTTCCCACCCTACTCCCCTATCAACCCACAACCCGCTCCTAAAAAAATAACACAATTAACATAATTACCAATTAATTAATAATAATTAACTAATTAATAAATAATAAATAATACATTATTTCCCACAATTAACAATATAAAATATTAAATAAATAATATTTAATAAAAAATATTAATAATTTAATTATAATTAAATTACTTCCCACCCTATTCCCCTATAAACCCACAACCCGCTCCTAAAAAAATGACACAATTAACATATTTACCAATTAATTAATCAATAAAAATTAACAGCCAATTATTAATTAATTAATAATAAATAAATTCCCACAATTAACACTATAAAATCAAAATTAAATAAATACTAATAAATAAAAATTAATATTAAATTTATTATAATTAAATTACTTCCCACCCTATTCCCCTATAAACCCACAACCCGCTACGGAACTAAAACGCAAAATTTAATTAAAATAAAATTAATAACTTCTAAAAATTTAACACATATATTAAAAAACAAATGCAATACTTAGACTAAAAAAATAGAGCACATACATTTAAAATACATACTAAAATACATAACACTAACTAAAAAAAACAATAGTTTTAAAAACTATGGGGCCCATTACGATGGCGGGCGGACAAACTCCACCCCGCCACCTTAACGGTAAACGGGACCGACCGCCAGAGGTGCGGCGGTCCCGCTGTGCCCATTAGGATGCGACCGCCACCCTGGCTGTCGCATCCCGCATATTTAACATTGTGGCGGGCGGTGCTGTAAGCAGCACCCACCACAATGTCAAAAAGGCATGTTGTGCATTGACATGCACAACGTGACAGGCACCGCGCGGTGCCTGCCACCTTGTGCATGCCAATGAAGGGGGGTACTATAGGTACCCCCAAGTGCAGCCCCCTCACCCCCCCGGGGGCCCGTAACGGGCCCCCAAGGCAATTTCCGCATGCCTTTCCATGGCGGCATCGCCGCCATGGAAAGGCCTTTAACATTGCACATCCTAATATGGATGACGGTGCCTGCAATGCACCGCCACCATATTGAGGACCTTTTCCACCCTGCTGGCGGAAAAGCGGCGGACGGTCTTACCGTCCACCGCGGTGCCCCCCGCCATACTAATATGGCGGGGGTGAAATGGGAGCATCTGGCGGGCGGCCAGATATCATAATGGGCCCCTATATTTTTACAAACGATATTAATGACTTCGATATTTTTGAAAACGATATTTCTTACCTTCAACTCGATATTCTTGACCACGATATTCTTGCAGTAGATATTTCTGTATCTCAATATTCTGCACTCGATATTAGTGCAAGTCGACATTTCCAACTCGAAATTCTGACTCTTTACCCTGTAGAGGGCATCTTTGTAATCAGAGGAATGTGAGAAAGAGAGGGTGAAAAAGGACCTCGTTACCATAGGATTGTGTGGAAGAGAGGGTGACAATGGGCATATTTGTAAACAGATGTTGATGTTAGAGAGAGGGTGGCAGAGGACGTCTTTAGAATGAGAGTTGTTTGTGGAGGGGAGGATGGTAGAAGGCTTCTTTACTATCAGTGGAGGCTGCTGACACTTTTTGGAAACAGTTATTAGCACATCCAACAAACATGCCTTAACCACATATGCCCAATTTCGTAGTAAAGGCATGCATGGTAAAGGCATATTCATGGTAAATGCTTTGTGGTAAAGGCATATGCGTGGTAAAGGCAAGCATGGTAACGCATGTGTTCTAATGGCATGCGTGGTTGACACCGTGTGGTAAATGCTGTTTGCATTCTTTAATTCATTCACTTATAAATCACTCAACAATTAATTCAATCATCAGTTTGGTGATGTATTGGTTGTCCGATGTATCAGCTGATGTACTCAAGGTTTAATTGAGTAGTCCATTGTGTATTATATTGATCAACTCAATCATTACTATTGCTGCTTATCTGAGGTAATAGGACACAAAGAACATTTGCTATGATCACACAGGAAGGTCATATCACGCATACGAATAGCTGAAGGATGCTGCGACTCCCAGAGCTTTTTCTTCATCCTGTTCATAATCTTTACATTGTGTCGCAGTACAAGGATATTCTCACTTCCATTTGCAAAGTCACATTTTGATGCCCCCTTCAAGGGCAGTTTCATCATTCCCTGCTTTTATTACCCTAGGCTCCCACTTATAGTTGGCCATCCTATAACCAGTCCTGACTAACTGCATGTAGGTGTCTCTATCTAGGACCAAGTGGTAGTGAACGTCGGGGTCCTCCCTAAGGTCTGCCAGTCAACACTTTGCCCCCTCTGCATCCTACTGATCTTGGCAGTGCAATCCATCATACTGAAAGAGAGAACATTGGCTCTGAGGAAAGAGCGCCGAGAAGCCAGGCTCCTCCACTTCCATCTGAGAGACCAACTAATGAGAGAGACCATCCACGTCCAGCAACCGATTCACCCGTCAGAGGCACCAATCAGCCCCGTCCTGACCCAACTCACAATCGAGCTGAAAACCGTCCACGCCACTGAAAACATTGGGTGAGTACCCTACAGATTATCAATGTAAGTATTATTGTAGTCAGAGTATGAGTTTATTTATATAATTTGTGAGAAATTGTTGTACAATTTGTACTTGCTTCCTATGTCAAACTCATTCAATCCTTGCATGATGTCAGATATCAGTAAACAGGATTATTCGCAGCAGTATAAATGATTGATGTTTTAGAATACTTATGCTTGCTTGTATATGTTTGGATGTATACAGAATGGACTTTGCAACAAAGAAACTGAGACCTCTAAAGTAGAGGTTGGCCCAATGCTTCAAGAGAGGTTGGGGCTTGGCAGATCGAGTTGGGAGCATTTATTACAGTAAAGGCGAAGGAAGATCCAGTGACACAGGGAGGAGTGGACTGATCTTTGAGTGGGAGTAGGGGGTGGAGGGTGGAGGTACTTCTGTGGAGGAAGGTTGGCTCAGCACATGGGATAGGTTGCAGAGTGGGACACACCTCAAATGCATCTGATAACTGGGAGGTTAACGGATGTATCCAAATCAGATATTTCTTTTCAAAATCATAGTGATATAATTGATAATCATAATAATCCTAACATTATCTTTTGAACTTTACTGACCCCACAAAAACAACTGAATAACTAAAAACAATTTATAATCTATTAAAGTGCACGACTTACGGAACTGCATTTTCATATAATCAACATGCAACATGTTTGAAGAGCTTTCATACAAACAAATGAAAACGCAATGGCTACATTGTTGGCCCGGGAACCCAGCTACCTGGGTTCAGTTCACAGCTTTGTCATTCGACAAACAAACTCTGGGTTTCTGGGAAAATCTCTTTACCTATCTGTTTCTAAAATTATAAATAAGGCAAAACATGTCCAGGATGAGAAATATGGCAGAGTGGTGACTTAGTTCGACGCTAGGTTCTAAGATTGGGTGCCGTATGCCACCTCAATCAGGTGTCCAGTGCATTCTAAAAGATGTTCTACTTCCATCAGCATAAAGCTGATATACGTCCATGTTAGATTCATTTGGAGTCTTTTGCTCATCAGTGGGGTTGTTCTGTTTGCTTGTGTTTTTTTGGTTCCTGTGAATGCTGCACACAGTGGAAAGGTATCAGTGGCAGCTCCTCGGCTAAGGTGGAGGAGCGTAGCCCCACTGCTTTTAAGCAGTGTCACTAAAGGAAAAATAAAATGATAATAACTCTAAGTTATTATCATTTTATTTTTTCCTTGTTGCAGCAGCTTTGCGGACAGGACAGGGTGGGGCTGCTCTGCTGACAGAGCAGGGGAGGGGAGGAGTGATTTGCACTCCCTAAAGTGCGCATGAATGTTTGGCCGGCCCTCTGGAGCGGGCCAAGCATTCATGCACACTTTGCATGTTCTCCATGCAGGCTGCATTACAGCCGGCTTGGAGAACATGCCTAGCCTCCCATTCTCTGACTGAGCACAGATCCACGGCGCTCAGACCAATCACAATGCTGCATTGCAGCGTTGTGACTGGCTATCGCGAGACTGGGAGTCGAGTCCATCCTGCTTCCTGCCCCGGAAGCGGGGAAGAAGACCGAGAGGAGGCTGCGGCTACGGCAGACAGGTAAGTGTGTATTTTTTTAAATTTCATTCCCTCCTCCCCCCGCGACCCGCCCCCCTCCCCACCGCCTTCAAATACAAGCCGCCACTGAAAGGCATGACTTATTGGTATTCCATTCATCAAGTTCCAAGATCGTACCTTTTCTGATCTTCACTGCGACACCATGATAACGTGCTATTTGTTAAGAACGACTTCATGTCTTTACTTGCTACCCATGAAGCTCTAATCCCTGTGTCTATATTAGACCTGGAATTAGCCCTGAAACTTCCACAACAAATGGTGAAAAGGTAAATGCAGTTGTGGCCTACAGAGGCAAACCCGAAATTATTAGCTCTCACAGCCTCAGACAGCATACCAGCATGCAATGCTTTTAAAAAGGTCCAAAAGGAAGGTCAATCCAAGGGACTAATCCAAAGAAGAAATATTATTTGTCATTCTACCACTATGGCAGAAGCAGAGCTGATGAAAACATGGATTATCTCTGAGGAAAAGGCCACAAAGTTCTCAATATCGGTTGCTGAGAATGAGTTTATTATGTCACAAGAACATCTTATCAGGTCTAGGAAATAAATATTATCCTGGCAGGCTTTTCCTGCAGGAATAGTGATGTTGCACACAACTTCTAAAGAGCAGGACTCAGTCACAATGGACCCTCTCAATTTAGTGGATCCAGGCCAACACTCTAGAGAAATAACTCTGGACCCCGCTGTTGACCTAGGAGTATAGCCAAGTAATCAGATAGTATTACCCAAAGGGCCTCTCACTGATAGCTCACCTCAGGATTTGTTATAATAATTCCCCTGGTGGAAATGGAAATTTCTTTAGACAATCTGAAATAACAGACTGTAAAACGTCTCCAACACTGGTGATTATTATGGATGCTTTAGCTCTTATACAAGTGACAGCGGAGCAGACCGTATGCAAGGCGGAAACACGAACCCACGACTAGTGTATATCAGCCACATATTTGGGGAACAAGGGATTAAGATTGGAGCTATCAAGGAATCATTCGATGTTATGTTATGTGTATTTGTAAAGCGAACTATCACCAGCAAGAGAATCCTGGCTAGATAACATCGGAGTACAGACTAAAGCAGTTAGTTACAGGTATTAACTCATAGCACTTCAACAAGATGCAAGATCGAGACAAGAAAAATGAATGGCTTGAATATAGTATCGATTGAATAGAAAGCCAATCAAGTAGAGATAATGTATACCTGTTTGCTGTGCCAGAGCAAGCTGATATCAATAAATCGATAAACGTCTACGTAATTAAGCTGCTGTATGAAAATATAACTAATGTAGACACTAGAATGGATCCTGTGGATCTAGATGCTGAAATTCAATGGGCACACAACAGCCATCCTTGGACTCCAAGAAGTATCCTACTTGTCCACATAAAATCTCATTCAATTTCTTATTGAATTTGGTAGTGAGAAAATCTTACAGATGATCGTAAAGCCTATCCATACAAGTTCTTTAAACTGCTAAATAACTTTGATATTTGACAGTTCACAGATCAAGAGAACAAGGAGCTACAGCAGTAAATCCTAGTATTCAAGACTGTAGAGGCTGAAACCTATATACAACACACATCTAATGCCCTCATTATGAATGCCCAATGTTGTCCGACACCTGTACAAATCCACTAGAATAGGGGTCGAAATTCTGAGGTAGATGAATGTTAATGTACCCAGTAATTACACAATACAATAAAGTTTGCATTACATTTCTTAAGATCAAACCTGCCGGAATCTAACAGGAGTAAAATGCTGGGCAAATACAGGAACTTGGTGATTTTCTGTGCAATAAGCGCCAACATTTAGATATTGTTCCACATTATCAGGGCAATGCTGGCCTGTGTTTTGGTTCCGCAAGGCGGGCGGAAAAGGACCGCCTTGCGGAATCGTGGCGGACGGACTTTCCGTCCGCCGGGGACAGATTGGGATTCCCACCGCCATCCTAATTCGGCGGTGGGAAAATCCTGGGTGATGGTGGAAGGACCGCCACCGCTGGCCCGGCGGAGGCGGTCCTTCCGCCATCCTAATCGGCCCCTTAGTCTCTACGTCTCCTGCCCCATCCCTCTCTCGCTACCCTGCCCACAGGCCCATGCATACATTTGCCACCTGCTCAGAGCAAGTGATATATGTACGCAGTAAAACCCCCGTTGTGCAGGGAGGGAGACTTGCAAGAAGAGGGGAGAAGCAAGTTATGGCTATGGCTAAGCCTATGGAGCACCATATAACCATTGGAGTTCCATAGATACAGAGGGGTGCTGATACATGGGTAAATCAACTTGTGTATTTCCCACACAATCTCATTCATTCTACACATATAATTTAGTGGGAAACAATGGGGTTCCATTATGACTAAGAGCATGGATTTAAAGGACTAGCCTCTATGTAGTGTCCCGACTGAGATTCAGGCAAATATGGCCTGTGCCCTATTACTATAATCAGCTGCCACCAACTGGTATTAATGTCCTAGCCTTGTCACTGTTGTCAAGCATCATGCTGTCATCATGTAGCGGTGACACTGGTCTCATGGTCAAGAGCACAACCCAAATCTGTAAATGTAAAAAAGGGAGGAGTTTGTCACATGGCTTCTGCTACCAGGGACGCTCAACCCTACTGCTTAAACTGCCTAACAACTGCTCTGTGGCGGGAGCAAAGGAACAGAGAATTTTGAAAAGGCAGTAGGCCTTTGAGAGAGGTCTTTCGGCAACTGAAAGTTATAAGGGTTTTAGATCACCCATCTTTAGAAAAAGAGGCTTTTTAGAAAATGTCACAATGTCATGAGGTCAGATTCCAGATGTGTAAACAGCACAAGCAACTTTGATAAGGAGCAGGGCCGGACTGGGGAATAAAAAGCAGCCCTGGCAAAGATGCAGAAGCAAGCCTCGCTCCTTTCATCTCCTTGCGCAATCCCTTTATTTCCACCCATCCATTTTCTCCCTTGCCTTCTCTCCTCTCTTTTTTTGCCTCACTGATTGTGTTGCATTCCCTTTACCTTCCCCTCCCTCTCTCCCTCTCATGCAGCCTTCCTGTACCTGATGCAATTAAATAAGAAAGTGACAGAGGCACCAGAAGTGGCCCTGGGCTTTCAAAACTGGCCTCCAAGGGCTCCAGCCCACTAGGGAAATCCCAGTGGAATAAAAGGCCTGTACAGTCCTGATAAGGAGGAACATTTTATGTTTCAATGTTTTGTTGATAAATGTTAACTTCTTAAATTAACGTCCTGGTGTTAATGCATTTGCTGTCAAAATTAATTGTTCTTTCCCTCTGTCTGAGCCTCCCATGCTACATTCCTTTGACTTCAAGGCATACGGCATCAGCCACTGGCTACCACAGAGCTCCAAGAACACCTCCCCCACAACCGCCACTCCAGTCCTTTGCATGGCCCCACGCAGGGCCTTGATGAGCTCTGTGAGGAGAGGCAGATGAACAAAAGGGAGCAGAGTTTTGCGATTTCAACCACCCTTAGTGCCCATCTCCAAGTCGGAATGCCTCTTTAATCCTAATTCATGAACCATTTATTCAGGGCAGTAGCATTACCCTTTTAGCTTAGACTAGTGCAGATCAAGAAACTGAAGTGACATCCTAGCAACACTCAAGCCCAGAAGACAAGCTGCAAATGTGCAGAAGTTTTCTTTTATAGAATTTACCTTTTTATTTGTTTTATTGAAGTCAGTGAATAGTCATATCAATAAACTATTTGAGTACAAAGTCATATTTACCAATCAGAACAAACAACAGAAAAACAGTAGCTGGACATACGTGTTGGGATTATAACCATAGAGGCTAGGAAGCGAAGAAACATAATTCATATTGCTTTGCATACATAAAGCAGCCCCCATTAAATCTGATGTTAATGTGATATCACAAAGCAGCAATTTTGGGGCTGTGTATAGTTTTAAAAGTAGTGGCACAATTTTGAGAAATCAAAGTCGAATTCCAATCTCCCCAAAATCTACTTCTCACCATTGATTGTTTTGCTAATGCATAAAATGTGGGCCCCTTTTCCCTACTCCCTGCAATGGAAATTTCCTAGGTCCCTGAGAAATAAAAGGAGTTAGGATCAATTACAATTTAACAATTACAGTGTAACCCATTTGGCCACACAGTAATCGGAATATGGGATTAAGTATATATTTATTACAAATTCAAAGCCAAGCTGATATAAATCAGACACAGAAACTTAGGGGCCGATTCCGATTCGGGCCTGAAATCTCTCCGACCGAGCCGGACCCGGAGAGATTTCCGACTGAATCGGACCCGTGCAGCCCGACCGAACGAGTACGATGCGCACGTATGCCATCGGACTCGAGTCGGTCGGACTCCCATTGAAGTCAATGGGAGCCTGTCGTACAACGCGTACGCGGGCTCCCATTGACTCAATGGGTGTGAGGCGAACAAGGGTGCCCCCTACAGCGTGTACGCGGCGAAGCGACTCGCGCTGTACACGCACAGGTAGGGGGGACCCATGGGTCCCCCCTGTGTGCGACTCGCGCGGCTACGCGTACAGGGGGGTCGGACACAGACCCCCAAAGTACGGCTCCGACTGCTCTTTCGAGCCGGAGTGCGCGGCTCGGTCGGACTGTTCGCGGCGCGCATCGTACTTACCCGGCCGGGGAACGTCTCCATTGCGCGGTGCGAGTCGTGTCCGAGCGAGTCGGTCGGTGCGGTTCGACCCGGGAACGAGTCGGTCGGAGCGGTCGGGACGCCCGGACGAGTCGGTCGGCGATTTCGCATCGTACTCGCTCGCCCGGACGCGCGTACGAATCGGTCGGGAAATAGGGCTCCGAATCGGATCCGGTTAAGCCGAATCCGATTCGGAGCCCTACCGGCCGAGATCGGAATCGGCCCCTTAGTATAAAAATATAGACTCACCAATGGGACTACAAAGAGTCGTACAAAATGTATCCTCAACAACAGGAAGCAAATGAGAAATTTTGTAGCCACAATACAAAGAATAAGAAACACAGTCTGGTGATTAGATTGAAGGTTTCGATCCTCCTGCCTATACATGAGGTTGTCTAGGAAAATCTATTAAGCCCTATTCTAATCTATGGATTAGGGGAACCCTATTTAAATTATGAAAGCAAAGAAATGTGTCAGGATAGCAGACCCTCTGTAGAAGTTCTCAAAAGTGAAAGAATATGGTATAGCATGAAGGCACACAGCAGAGGTGTCGCAAAAAGGTCTGTATTTCTCAAAGTCTAAAAGGGATCTCTAAAAAAGCTGGAGTGTGCTCAATAAGGATACCCACCAAAGAACCTCCTAGAATCACAGGTCACATGTCTCATTATTTTCCACCTTCAAACAATAAATCTTGGCAAATACACTTGCGACTCCATTCCTTTGGTCCACACATTCTCATCCTTGAATTCCTCCTGTCTCCTAATTCCGCATGGACAGTAGTCCTCCCTTGGTTGTTACGACTTCTCATCCTTGCCAAAAATACTCCTCCTAAACTTCACTATCTCTTTCACTCAATGTGCATTCTATAGTCATTAGATCACACAACTGCACATGCAGAGGAGAGCAAAACATTGCATCCAAACCAAACGTTCACACTGTAAATTAAACATTGAAAAATCCAAATGCTTAAGGCCTCTGGTCAACTTAATGTGGTAAACACCTCAATACACAATTAAATGTATGATTATAAGTATGTATACATTAAAATTTAGATACAGAATACTAGTCAAAGGAATACATTTTCAGTTATAAAATAAATGCATAGTATTATTCGAATGAGTACATGAATTCATGAGAATTAACATTATTCAAACCACACAAATGCAGGTATACATGAAAACTGCAATTCGTTGTTACTGTAAGGGAAAACATTAACTATGCACGCACACGTATATGTCGAGATTACAGACTAAATGCACTTTCTGTACTATTAGTGCACCACATAACATTAATAATGTTACATCACATGAGTATATGAGGCCATGTGTAAAAATATGTAATGAAATGTAGAATGATGAGTCTTTCTCTCTCTCTCTCACCTGTTTTCCAAGGTCACTGGACCAATGAACCGTAATGAAATGTATCATTATGATTCTTCTCTGGGGAGATTTTCTTTCTGGGCAAATAGAAGGGATTATGTATCCACTTGCACTTGCAATTCCCTTCTTGCGGCATATTGTCCATTTTTACACCTTACATTTTCATGTATATATTTATATAAAAAGAAATTTTTGTTAGGGTGAGGCACCCTTTATTTAATTTTGGGACAAAACGATTTTTCAAAATTCTCAGTTTTTGACTTACATAGTCTTTTTTGTTTGTGACTGATGAGTTGGCATTTTTTTGTTTATGCCCAAAGTCTTTTTCCTATGTTTAATTTTCCCTCCACTGTGTCTCACTGTATGCCATAAATACATTGCCCCAATGTGTTTTCCCCAGCTTTGACAAAGACCTCCTGGTCGAAACGCATCAGCTACCCCAATAAACTGTCTTGGACTTACCTGGAGTGCAGGCACTTTTCTTGTGGCGCGGCGCGGCTGCGTCAGCAAGGACCTTCAAGCAAGTTTGACGGGTTCTGCGCCCGTCTGCCCAGCACCGGCCACGTTTGGTGGATGTAATCGGATTAAAGCAGAGATTTCTTCCAGCGGAGGTATCCGATCTCAAATTCCCGCCGCCTGTGTTAAACATATCCGGATTGTAACATTCGACCTGCACTGACACCGCACGGCTGCCACGGCCACACAGACTCTTCTGAAGGAGACGAGTGACGGCTTTTCGGCATGCTGCAACAGTGTATCCGGCATCAAAGGAATCTTAAGCAAGGCAGAGGTCCCGCGCTGAACGTGACTCTAATCTACACGTCTGACGGCAGGTACTGTGTCCCCGGTTCCCTGAATCAGCACGTCGATCACTTTGTGGGACAATAACATTGACTCTCATGGTGAAAATAATCTGCCCGGAGAAAAACTTTTCCCGATTATTTGATTTGTATACCACCTCTAAATCAGGAGGCATTGGTGACTTTGAGAGGGTACGAGGGGATTGCTACCACATGCCACATGCGAAGCAATTTGCAAGCGGCTTGGTGCTGCCAAAAACGTTTGGTGGATGCAATTGGATTTAAGCAGGGAATTCTTCTAGCGAAGGTATCTGATCTCCGATTCCCACCACCTGTTTTTCAAACGTATCCGGATTGTAACATTCAAACCTGCTCTGACACCGCACGGCTGCCAGGGCCACACAGTCTCTTCTGAAGGAGACGAGTGACGGATTTTTGGCATGCTGCAACAGTGTATCTGGCATCAAAGGAATCTCAAGCAAAGCAGAGGTCCCGCTCGGAACGTGACTCTAATCTACACATCGTACGGCAGGTACTGTGTCCCTGTTTCCTTGAACCAGCACGTCTGTCATTTTGTGGGACAATTACATTGACTTTCACAGTAAAAATAACCTGCCCGGAGAAGAACGTTTTCCGATCATTGATTTATGTACCGCTTCTAAATCAGGAGGCATTTGTGACTGTGAGAGAACACGAGGGGATTGCTACCATGTGCGAAGCGATTCGCAAGCGACTTGGTGTTGCTAAATACCTCTTCAACGAGGAAGAGGAGGTCGGAGGGCAAAGCAGCAGCGCAGATGTAACGTGCACGCACACAGATAGTACTTCCCTGAAACAGACCTTGGGGGCCTACGAGAAGCTGTGGAGGAAGGAGATCAACCGTAGTTGGGAGGTGATCTCCTTGGATAACTATATTGAAGTGGGGCGAGTACCACGGGGGTTCCGTATACTAATCACACCCACTTACCAGGACCCACACCCCAAACTATTGGAAGAGTGGTCAGCCCTGATGGCCTCCACTTGCAAACAAATGCTGGGTCTTTTATCCAAATACGCATCCATGGAGCTGGAGCAGGTTATAAGGGATCTCAAACATTTACAAGATATTCTTGACAAACACCCCAAGCAAGAGGAGATACAGGCGTTCTACAAGGAGTTGGATGGTAGACTCACCAAATATGAGGATGAAATAAAAACAAAAAAGAAATGGAAATTCACCCGGGACAAGAATGACTACGCCTCAGGCCGAATACTCACTTTTGGAAGGAAGTACGATGGTGCTGGAAAAGAGTTTAGACGCACATATGCTTTGAGGCAGCAGGAGGTAGCCACCTCAAAATCAAGCTCGGATGTCTCAGACCTAGCCGAGAGGCAAGCAACCTTTGGCAGTGGCATCGCCCCTTTCACCACACTGGAGGAATACCGTTTTTTATGGCAAAGCCAGGGGCCAAGGCATAAATCACCAAAAGAAAAAGGAGAAAGCAATGCCAGAGGAAAAGCCGGAGAGGCGGAGGAGGCAAAGGAAATCGAGACACCGCGTGGGAAGGGAGTCCAGTTCAGCAAGAGGAACAAATAATGGGTGAGCCTACTTTCACTGTTATCAATCTTTCCTCCCATAACCTCACTCCAGATGAACAGTCACTCCTGGAGCTAGGTCTCTCTTTCTGCCCCACTAACAATTTTGACTACCCCCGTACCCGCATTGGCATTTTCTTATTTGCTAGGAAACTGAAACTTCTTAAAATACACACTCTCAAAGGCTCAAGGGTTGTGCGAGATGGGGCAATAACTAACAGTGACCCTGCCATATTGAACGCACCAGCCAATCTCCTCTCCATTGGGGACATTGGAGGCCTGGCCTCTCTGAGGGAACTGGAACTGGGGGACAGGGATTAGACATCGGAGCGAGAACTCTTGGAGGTGCTGGACCTGGAAATTGGCAGGAGAAGCCGCAGTAGTTTTAAACCCAAATCCAGGTTCAACCCCAACACCCCATACGACAATATTGATTCCTTCCAGGAGGCGGTGGTACGGGACATGCTTAAACTTTAAACTGGGAATAACAATGGGCAATGACTAACTTGACTAAAGGCCAATAAGCGGCACTTGAATCCCTGATGCAAGCCACAACCTTTGTCATCAAGCCTTCTGACAAAGGCGGGAATGTCGTGTTATGGGATGTCAAAAAGTATATGGCCGAAGACAAGAGACAGCTTGATTTCTCTGGTAGCTACATGAGAACTACAGCGGGCCAATATCTTTCCACTATTGACTGTTTCCACAACATGTTGTCCAAATGGCACACCCTTGGGCTCTTGAGCAATGATGAGTTATTGTTTTTAACTGTTAAAAAACCTGTCTCTCCATGCTTTTACATGTTACCGAAAGTCCATAAACACCCCACCAATCCACCAGGCAGGCCGACCATTTCTGCCAATGACAGCCTCCTCGAGAACAACTCAATCTTTCTAGATAATTTTTTATTTCCCTATGTGTGTAGCCTGCCCTCATACTGCTGTGACAGTATGGATTTTATATCCAAGGTCACGGGCATCCCATGGCAATCAAGTTACATCATGGCCACTGTGGATGTGGTGTCTTTGTACACCTGTATCAACCATGACCTAGGCATTACAGCTTGCAAACACTATTTTAGGGAAAGACCAAAAGCCACGTATAATCACACCACTATGCTGCTTTAAATGCTCCGTTTCTGCCTAGAAAATAACTATTTCTTACATGGCCAGCAGTGGTACAGGCAACTGTCCGGGACTGCCATAGGCAGTTGCTTTGCGCCGAGCTACGCCTGTATCTTTATGGGGTGGTGGGAGTGTGAATTTGTCTGGGCGAATAACTTCGCTGAATACACCAAGTATCTGGTCCTTTGGACCAGATACATTGAAGACATCTTTTAATTTGGGATGGTCCTCAGTATGCCCTTGACAAATTCCTTCTGGCAATCTCCAACAATGAGCTAAACTTAAAGTTTACAAGCACCACCAGCAAGATTAGGTTAGACTTCCTTGATATCAGTGTAGAGGTACTGAATGATACTATACAGACAAGCCTACACAGGAAAGCAACAGCCGGGAATAGCATCCTACATGCCAAAAGCCACCATCCACCCAAACTGAAGAATAGTATCCCCTACGGGGAACTTCTCAGAGCTAGGCGTAATTGCAGCACACCAGAAGCTTACACACGAGAGGAAGCCATAATGGTAGAAAGATTCTTGCAGAGGGGGAACACACGTAAAGTAGTGAACGAGGCTAGGAGGAAGGTGAGCGGAGTGAGGAGAGAAACCCTACTCAAACCCAGGCCTTGGAAGGACACACAACCAGTGATTAGACTGATCACCACTTCCAATTCGGATTGTGCCAAGGTCCAGGCAATTATCAGGAGACACTGGCACTTAGTCAGACTGGACCCTATTATTGGCAAATTGGTCACCCCGAGCGCCAATATCACATACCGCAGAAGTAACTCACTGAGGGATATGTTGGTCCACAGCTTAATGGAACCCAGCCAGAAACATAGCAGCACTTGGTTGAGGGAACTCCCAGGATTCCACAAGTGTGGGAAATGCAAGGCCTGCACCAACAGTACCAATGTGAAGTCAGTACCCCTACCCAATGGCAAGCAACATAAGATACGGCCCTTCATCAATTGCAACACAGAATTTGTTGTTTATGTTCTGTTGTGTGTTTGAGGTTTGTTGTATGTTGGGAGCACGATCTTTCCGGTGAAAAAACGTGTCTGCACCTAAGGACCATTGGAAATAATGATTTAACATATCCCATGGCTAGACACTGCAACACTGTACATGGCACTACCAAAACTGAGAACTTAAAAATCTCATATTTTGGCATTGACAGGATTCCCCTGAAGAGTCGGGGTGGATACAGGGAACGAGCACTAAGAAGACTTGAATCCAAATACATAATCAGCCTCAACACCAAACACCCGGGAAGTTTGAACCAGGACTAGGAGCTTCATGTTCATTTAGAATAATGCTATCTGTCCCCCGGGTAGCCTGCCTACAACTGCCGTTCACTCCATTTCTAAGGCTCTGTGTGTGTCTTCTTGCAGTGATGTCCGACCAATCACACAGCAAAGCCTTCCCCTGTTTCCTCTAGTCCCTCTCTATCTTTCTCTCCTTTTTTCTCTATCTCTCACCTGATGCCACCTGATTTCTAAGGTCACTGGACCACTGAACTGTAATGAAATGTAGAATGATGAGTCTTTCTCTCTCTCTCTCTCACCTGTTTTCCAAGGTCACTGGACCAATGAACCGTAATGAAATGTATCATTATGATTCTTCTCTGGGGAGATTTTCTTTCTGGCCAAATAGAAGGGATTATGTATCCACTTGCACTTGCAATTCCCTTCCTGCTGCATATTGTCCATTTTTTCACCTTACATTTTCATGTATATATATATTTATATATAAAAAAAAATTGTTAGGGTGAGGCACCCTTTATTTAATTTTGGGACAAAACGATTTTTCAAAATTCTCTTTAAGAAAAGATTTTGACTTACATAGGGGTCGATTCCGATTCGGGCCGGAAAAAGCACCGACCGACTCGGAGCCGGAATTAATTCCGACCGACACGTACCTGTGGCGCCCGACCCGCCAAGTACGATGCAAAGCGTGCAAAATCCGACCGACACGTACGGAACCCAAGCCGAACGACCGAGCCGCACGGAAAACAGCAATCCGGCCGGAAAAACACGCGAATCGAACCGACCGACACGCACCCGGAACAAATCCAACCGAAACGTACCCGCGAACTCCAAACCGCAAAGTACGATGCAAGGCTCGAAAACCACGACCGAGTCGTACGGAGGACAAGCCGTACGACCGACACGCATACAAAACTGCGAGCCGAAGTAACACAAAACACTGCGACCGACGCGTACGCAGCATAGAAAATTGCACAAACACAGCGTGAACGAAACGGAGAAGACCGTACGAGACAACTGCAGGGTCCGACTCGGTCACAAGAACGTTTCCAACATGCACAGAAAGTACTAAGGAAAAATACACAAAAAAAGGCCAAACAAGCAATTACAAATCCTATAAATACTGGGGGGTGGGGACAGGGAACAAAGACACACCCACAACTCCACCCATATAAAGGACACAAATCCCAACCATGATCCTTTGCAAATGCTATTCACCTGCCAGCACTCAACAGACAGCAACCACACACCCACAGCTCATCCCTCACACAAGCCACACACCATCAGCACACCAACAAATAGCTACCTCACATACACCCAGCAAAACACACACTCACACACCTTCACCTGCACACCAACACACACATCACTCACCATCACCACCCATCACCATGCCCCCAAAGAAGAATCACAAGTTCCTAGATTGTGAATTGGAAGTCCTGGTAGACGAGATCCTCAGGGTAGAGCCACAGCTGTTTGGCGCACTGGTCCAACAGACACCCATCTCCCAGAAAACAAAGATGTGGGAGAGGATCATCAACAGGGTGAACGCACAATCACCATGTCTGCGCACAAAGACTGACATCCAGAACAGGTGGTATGACGTGCGCAGGAGGGTACGGGAGCTGCTGAAGAAGGACTACCTCCTGAGCCAATACACCGGCAGTGGCCCTCCTGCCAAGCCAGTATACCTCAGGCCCTGGGAGGAGAAGGTGCGGGCCATCCTTCCGCCAGTGAGCGTCTATGGACTAGAAAACATCCCAGAGCCTGGGTGAGTACACAACAAATGTACACAATATTCTGCCACAATACACACACACATCACTGTCAAGGGGAGAGTCAAACCATGCACTCTTAGCAATTACACAGCAACCAGAACAGAATCATCCCAAAATGTGTATGTCAGTCAGATAAACACAACACATGCCATCTCAAAGTTACATTTAACCGTGTCATCACATGTACAAACACAACTACAACTACAGCTAGGCAGTGGCACAAATATAACTAACAAACACATCCAGACATGTAGCCACCACTACAACACCAAAACACAGTGAAGACCACTGAAAGAAAGGAATTCTGTGTATGCTGGGCAAGTCAGTGTAGCCAATAGCATCATGGGAGTCGTAGTCACAGATATTGCTCACCCCCACAACTGTCCCATCAACACCACCATGAACCATGCGCACATCACAGGGAGTGGAAAAGGACTCACAAGATGGCTGACACTGGGTACTGCTGTGGGGTGCACAAGGCCCTGCTGGCAACTGTGCAACAACCAACAGCAGGACACCACTGACTGACATCCTGAGAGACAACTTGCACTCCCTGCAATGGAAGCACGTTCCATGGTGGGATATCTGGCTGGGTGGGAAGGAGGACTCACAGCACTGACCATAGTCACAAGCACCTCCCCTCACACACCCCCTCAACACAAACTCCACATAACCCACCTGGGAGAATGCAATGCCTCACATCCTAACTCAAGATCCCACAAAGAACCACCACCCTGGGTTATGCTGTGTGAAGCACAGGGACACTCTTGGGACTTTTAGCCAAACAACTGCCAGGACAACACTCCCAGCCATCCTGTCAGCACAGGCAGCCCACCCCACAGGGAAGCAGAGTCAAAAGGAAGGAAGGATGGGCATGCTGGGAAGGGGGTGGAGGCAATAGCATGATGGGAGTAGTAGGCACAGATATTGCTCAGCCTCACAACTGGCCCATCAACACCACTCACAACCATGCTCACATCACAGGGAGTGGAAAAGGACTCACAAGATGGCTGACACTGGCTACTGCTGTGGGGAGCACAAGGCCCTGCTGGCAACTGTGCAACAACCAACAGCAGGACACCACTGACTGACATCCTGAAAGACAACTTCCACTCCCTGCAATGCAAGCACGTTCCATGGTGGGATATCTGGCTGGGTGGGAAGGAGGACTTGCAGCACTGACCATAGTCACAAGCACCTCCCCTCACACACCCCCTCAACACAAACTCCACATAACCCACCTGGGAGAATGCAATGCCTCACATCCTAACTCAAGATCCCACAAAGAACCACCACCCTGGGTTATGTTGTGTGAAGCACAGGGACACTCTTGGGACTTTTAGCCAAACAACTGCCAGGACAACACTCCCAGCCATCCTGTCAGCACAGGCAGCCCACCCCACAGGGAAGCAGAGTCAAAAGGAAGGAAGCATGGGCATGCTGGGAAGGGGGGTGGAGGCAATAGCATGATGGGAGTAGTAGGCACAGATATTGCTCAGCCTCACAACTGGCCCATCAACACCACTCACAACCATGCTCACATCACAGGGAGTGGAAAAGGACTCACAAGATGGCTGACACTGGCTACTGCTGTGGGGAGCACAAGGCCCTGCTGGCAACTGTGCAACAACCAACAGCAGGACACCACTGACTGACATCCTGAAAGACAACTTCCACTCCCTGCAATGCAAGCACGTTCCATGGTGGGATATCTGGCTGGGTGGGAAGGAGGACTTGCAGCACTGACCATAGTCACAAGCACCTCCCCTCACACACCCCCTCAACACAAACTCCACATAACCCACCTGGGAGAATGCAATGCCTCACATCCTAACTCAAGATCCCACAAAGAACCACCACCCTGGGTTATGTTGTGTGAAGCACAGGGACACTCTTGGGACTTTTAGCCAAACAACTGCCAGGACAACACTCCCAGCCATCCTGTCAGCACAGGCAGCCCACCCCACAGGGAAGCAGAGTCAAAAGGAAGGAAGCATGGGCATGCTGGGAAGGGGGTGGAGGCAATAGCATGATGGGAGTAGTAGGCACAGATATTGCTCAGCCTCACAACTGGCCCATCAACACCACTCACAACCATGCTCACATCACAGGGAGTGGAAAAGGACTCACAAGATGGCTGACACTGGCTACTGCTGTGGGGAGCACAAGGCCCTGCTGGCAACTGTGCAACAACCAACAGCAGGACACCACTGACTGACATCCTGAAAGACAACTTCCACTCCCTGCAATGCAAGCACGTTCCATGGTGGGATATCTGGCTGGGTGGGAAGGAGGACTTGCAGCACTGACCATAGTCACAAGCACCTCCCCTCACACACCCCCTCAACACAAACTCCACATAACCCACCTGGGAGAATGCAATGCCTCACATCCTAACTCAAGATCCCACAAAGAACCACCACCCTGGGTTATGTTGTGTGAAGCACAGGGACACTCTTGGGACTTTTAGCCAAACAACTGCCAGGACAACACTCCCAGCCATCCTGTCAGCACAGGCAGCCCACCCCACAGGGAAGCAGAGTCAAAAGGAAGGAAGGATGGGCATGCTGGGAAGGGGGTGGAGGCAATAGCATGATGGGAGTAGTAGGCACAGATATTGCTCAGCCTCACAACTGGCCCATCAACACCACTCACAACCATGCTCACATCACAGGGAGTGGAAAAGGACTCACAAGATGGCTGACACTGGCTACTGCTGTGGGGAGCACAAGGCCCTGCTGGCAACTGTGCAACAACCAACAGCAGGACACCACTGACTGACATCCTGAAAGACAACTTCCACTCCCTGCAATGCAAGCACGTTCCATGGTGGGATATCTGGCTGGGTGGGAAGGAGGACTTGCAGCACTGACCATAG
Organism: Calotriton arnoldi; assembly: GCA_963921515.1. NCBI lineage: Eukaryota > Metazoa > Chordata > Amphibia > Caudata > Salamandridae > Calotriton > Calotriton arnoldi. The sequence goes on from CAWUFW010008744.1 coordinate 846,330, forward strand.
TCACAAGCACCTCCCCTCACACACCCCCTCAACACAAACTCCACATAACCCACCTGGGAGAATGCAATGCCTCACATCCTAACTCAAGATCCCACAAAGAACCACCACCCTGGGTTATGTTGTGTGAAGCACAGGGACACTCTTGGGACTTTTAGCCAAACAACTGCCAGGACAACACTCCCAGCCATCCTGTCAGCACAGGCAGCCCACCCCACAGGGAAGCAGAGTCAAAAGGAAGGAAGCATGGGCATGCTGGGAAGGGGGTGGAGGCAATAGCATGATGGGAGTCGTAGTCACAGCTCAACATCCCCCACCACATGGCCCAGCAAGCTCACACTCACGCATGCACATCCCACAGAGAGTGGAAAGGCCCATCAAAGATGTCTGACACTGGTGCTGTGTTGTGGGGAGCACAAGGGCATGCTGGGAACTGCACACCAACCAACAGCAGGACACCACTGTCAGCCATCTTGCCATTGCTCTCACACCCACACACACTGAACTCCCCACAAAAGCAAGTAAGTATGGGAATGCTGGGAAGTGGGGTGGAGGCAATAGCATGATGGGAGTCATAGTCACAGACATAGCTCACCCCCACAACTGTCCCATCAACACCACCCTGAACCATGCTCACATCACAGGGAGTGGAAAACAACTGACAAGATGGCTGACACTGGCAACTGCTGTGGGGAGCACAAGGCCCCGCTGGCAACTGTGCAACAACCAACAGCAGGACACCACTGACTGACATCTTGAAAGACAACTTTCACTCCCTGCAATGCAAGCACAGTCCATGGTGGGATAACTGACTGGCTGGGTGGGAAGGAGGGCCGGCTGTCAACAAAATACAACCAATGCAGACCATGTTCACACCCCAACAAATACATAGAAATGCCCAAATAATGCAGGACAATGTGCTACACCAATATCAACCCCTGACTGTGACAACTTAGGACAATGCAATGTACAGGCCCGCACCCAGAGGCACAGTCACAACTGTCAGGTGTGTCAACCATTGATGCCTGCAGAAACATAACATACATTGTGTGTGTCTCCCAAAAACAGGTGATGATGGGGACACAGCAGCAGACGCTGAGGAGTCCCAGTCCCAGGCTCAAGAGGATACGGAGCTCACTGGTGTCGAACAGCCTCTGCCCTCCTCGGATGAAGAAGACCAACCTGGCACCTCCGGTGCAAGTCAACATGCAGCACCAGCAGGACCACCAGCTGCAGCACCAGCAGGACCACCAGCTGCACCCCCTGCACCCACCCCTCCAACGACTGTCACCACAAATACCATCCCTGCCGACATGGACAGAACAAGGAGCACCACCAGCACAGGGACCCTGGACCAACGTGGGGCCATGGACACCACCACCACCACCAACCCCCAAGGGGGACCAGGGTCATCTGTGCGTGCCACTGCACGCACTGCACATGTCGGCAGGGGTGGTGGGAGGGGTGGGAGACAGAGGTCGCTGCTTGCAGAGGTGTCTGGTGTGCATGATGACCCACAACTGGCACGCATAGCCGATGCGTACCAGTCCAGCACCGGAGATCTCAGCCAGGTAGTGGGGCTCCTCAGGGACATTAAACAGCAGCAGGCTGCCCATCATGCCCGCTTGGACTCACACATGTCCCGCGTGGAGTCCAAGTGGGACACACTGCAAGAGATGACGGCGGTGCATAGGGACATATTACAATGCCTCCGCCAGATGACCAGCAACCAGTCTACACCTCCCTGTGTGCCAACAACATCTGGTGCTGAAACAACTGCAACTGCCACAGGGAGGGAGGATGACTCTGGCGGAGAGTCCCCTGCACCGCAGCAGCCTGTACTTGAGGGGCCCCCCAAAGAAGAGGGGTCGTCCGAGGAGGGGCAAGTGAGAGGCCGATGGCCAAGTGCAACCCCCAGGAAGCCTGAACCTGTTCTGGATGTTCACCTTTGTGCGCAAACTGTTCACCCTGTTGACGGCAACACAACTCCCACACATGACATGGGGAGTACAAGTTGGACCAATGTCTCAGACAACTGTGGCCCCGATACTGGGGATTTTGTCTACCAGGACTTTCAATTCATCTAGGAACTTCTGATTGCAATATAAATGTACAGCACTAACCATCCTATGCACTATTCACACAAATGTATCACAATAAACACACTAATACACCATACTTGCCTCTGTTGTGATTCCAACGTGGGTGCTGTCATGGGGATGATGAACTGCAAAATTACACTGTGTATGCGAACTGCAACAGCAAGTACAACACAGGCATGTGAGTAATGGCAACGTGACACATATGAGGGAGACACACCACCAGGGCTACACAACACATACACACCTAGGCCATCTGACTCATTGCCTACACTGATGTTGCCAGGAAAGACGGTGCAATGCACAGACACCACACCTATTCCCAGTTGTAGTCAAGTAGCCCACAGGTGCAGTAAGCAAATGGCAGTCAAATGTGTGACCACAGACAACGCACATCACAAAGTGAAGCACAGGTTTATTACACAGTTGCAACATGTCGTAACCACTACAGATGCAAGGTAATCCCACCTGGCAGCGGGCACACAGTCAACAACTGTAGAAGGAAGGAAGTCCATGGGTGTGGCGCACATCACCTGTAGGGACACAACAGCTACCACCCTGGAAGTACAATGACGTCGTCGGTGGACACAGTTGACCAAACGAATCTGAAAGTACCCTGTGAAGGACAGAAATGACACACAGTCAAAAGCAATGGAGAACAGGACAGAACAGCAAAACTCATGCACAATACATGTTACAAGATACCCACCCAGAACCAAGTTAGCATGTCAACACTGTTGGGGAGTACAGACCACCTGTAAGCACACATCGCTACACACATCCAGTCAAGTAGCCCATGGACACACTCCAACAGCACCAGAGCACCACCTACACATATCATGCCAACTCACATCATTGACATGACACCTCAGGATACTCACATTCAGCTAAAGAAGTTGGTGATGAGCTGTGTGCGGACATCACCATCATCATCATCATCACTGGCATCGTGGTCCAGGCCAGGATCCTCCACAGGTGGCGGATGTTGGTCATTGTCATCCTGGATGAGAGGCAACTCCTTCCGCACTGCCAGGTTGTGGAGCATGCAGCAGACGATGATAATCTTGCACACCTTCGCTGGGGCATATGGGAGGGACCCTCCTGTCTTGTCGAGGCAGCGGAAGCGGCTCTTCAGGAGACCAAATGTCCGCTCAATCACTCTCCTGGTCCGACCATGTGCCTCATTGTAGCGCATCTGGGCTGGTGTCACAGGGTTCCTGAGGGGTGTCAGCAACCACGGCATGTTGGGGTATCCCGAGTCACCTACGGACAGACAAGTGCACATTAGCTGACTTGGAAAAGTGGGCGGAATACTACAGATCAGATCACACACAATGGCACAAAGTCAGTACACACCGACAAGCCAGGCACGCTGGTTCTGCATCTGTGCCATCATCCTGGGGATGCGACTACTCCTCATCACAAAGGCATTGTGTGCTGAACCAGGGAAACGGGCACACACGTGTGAGATGGTCATATCTGCAAGACACACCACCAGTGCATTGACCGAGTGGTAGTGCTTGCGGTTACGGTAGGCCTGCTCCTGGGCCTGTGGTGGTACCAAAGCCACATGTGTCCCATCAATGGAGCCAATGACATGCGGCATCCTCCCCAGGGCATAGAAGTCACTCTTCACGTCAGTGAGTCGTTGCAGTCTAGGGAAATAGATGTACCGGTTCAGGTATAGCAACATTGCCTCCAAAACATCGCGGAGCACACGGCTGAACATGGTCTGTGACATCCCACCAGCAGTCGCCACAGTATGTTGAAAGGTACCGGTGGCAAAGAAGTGTAGGGCTGCCATCACCTTCACCTTGGGGGTCAGCGCTGTAGGATACGGCCGGCCAGGCTGCAAATGTGGGGCCAACTGCACTGCCAAATCCTCAATCAGCTGCCTGGTGAAGCGGTACCGTCGGATGCTGTCCCGTTCCACCATCGTTGCCAGGTCTGGGAATGGTCTATGGACAGCAGGAGCCCTGCAGTGCAGAGGAGAAGAAAGCAAGATTGTCAGTCACCCCACATATGCGGCATTGAACACACTCAATATCACATCATACATCATTATGAGGCACAACTACATGAAGTGTGCAGTTCCGTAAGGACATGTATGGTACATACATGGCCAACATCTGTCATCACGGTTCAACAAGTGGCATCAATAAGTCCCAGGTTGGCCCATTGGATATCATGAGGCCGTGTCACAGTTCCCATCTCCTGCTGCCATGTCACAATCACCCCCACAGTGACATGTGAGGACAGATGTGCCCCAGGCATCACAGCTCAACGACAGGTACATTCCCAGGGACCCTGTATTGCCACATGGACACTGGCATTACATGGAGTATCATGTATACACCACAGCAAAACAACCATGACCCCCACAGGTAGTGGTTCCACTTGCCTCTGCAGGACAGACATGGACGTCTGTGACACACACACGCACAACATCAAAGTCCATGCACACACAACGTGGATGTGGAGACTGTCTCCCATTGTGCACATGAAATCAGAGACATTGTAAACACTACATGCACACAGACTGTGGAGGACCATCACTATTGTGCCACTGGGTCACCCTGGCTCAAACATACCGTCCCACATGGGACTCACGGGGTATGTGACATGACATACACATACACCACCGTGAAATGTGACCATGGCACATGCTCAGATATGAACAGTTGCACATCACAGTGGTCATGTACACGTAACACCCAGGATCCTGTCCCCATGAACACGTGCACAGCCTGGGGGTGGCTGCCCCCAGGTGACACCCACAGGACAACATGTACACCAACATACACACAATAGGAAATGCAGCCTTACATGCCTTATGATACAGTTTGGACAGGCTGTGGTGTTGTAGGTGTGCCCCTCACTCCCTGGGAGCTATTTGTGGCTGGCATATGTTCATCTGAGACAGGCATGGTGACATATGCCAGTCACTTGTACAGGGATGCGTTGAACAGCAATGGACCGATCGGTGCACCCGGCCGGCCCATTGCATCCAATGTGTGCGGGTACGCGTTGTACCCCTGTACGCGTTGTAACCGCAATGGACCGATCGGTGCACCCGGCCGGCCCATTGCATTCAATGTGTGCGGGTACGCGTTGTACCCCTGTACGCGTTGAACAGCAATGGACCGATCGGTGCACCCGGCCGGCCCATTGCATTCAATGTGTGCGGGTACGCGTTGTACCCCTGTACGCGTTGAACAGCAATGGACCGATCGGTGCACCCGGCCGGCCCATTGCATTCAATGTGTGCGGGTACGCGTTGTACCCCTGTACGCGTTGAACAGCAATGGACCGATCGGTGCACCCGGCCGGCCCATTGCATTCAATGTGTGCGGGTACGCGTTGTACCCCTGTACGCGTTGAACCGCAATGGACCGATCGGTGCGCACCCATTGTCAATGGCCTAGCCTGGCAACGGACGCGTTTTCGAAATTCGAACGAGTCGGTTGCTGGAAATTCAGTTGGTCACCCACAACAATGTTGCAAAATCATGTATGTCATGAAGTTGAAGATTTGAAGGATGCTGTGGGCGTGTATTGGTGCTGCTATTCCATGGATTGGCCAGATTCAGAAGATGCAAACGACTTGGACCTATCACTTTGGACACATGGGACAGTATCTGCCTCTGCAGCACATATATATTGCTGGCTGTTCCCCTGAGAGCTCACTTGCCTGCACTACATGCTCCAGGACGACATCTGCCACTGCACTGCTGCTGTCTCTGCCCCTCTGGACCCTGCAATGGCACGTACTGTGGAGAGAGCCCCAGCCTTCAGCCTTGAGGAGAACCAGGCCCTGCTGGACAGCCTACTTCCACAGTACAGCAAGCTGTATGGGACACCAGGGGAGCAGGTGAGTGTTCTGTGCACTGCCTTTCTGAATGTGCATTTTGTCTGACTAGCAAGGCTGAAAGTCTGCACGCCACTGGCTAGCAGGCTCACTGAGTAGTTGTCACCCCCATAGTGTGTAGTGACATGCACTGGACAGGTATGGTGCAGTGACAGTGCATTTGAACAAGGTTTTACTTCCCATGCAATGATACCATGTAGTGACTTCTGGCAAACTGTCCATGGGCAGCGTTGCACTGCCTGTGTACATCATGTGCCCCTGTGATTGAGACATGTATATACAACTGTGTCATGCACGGATATGTTGCATGTGTAGTAATGGCCTTTTCACTTTGTCATCCTCACAGGTTAATGCCCATCGGAAGCAGGAGATCTGGAAGGACATCGTCCGGGCTGTCCGGTCCGTGGGGGTCTACAAGCGCCGGATCCGCAACTGCCAGAAGAGGTGGCAGGACCTTCGGGGCTGGACCCGGAGGATTGCACGGGTCCAGCTGAAGCTGTCGCCTCCTCGCAGGAGGGGCGGAACACGGACCCTGACCCCCACATGCTCCAGATCCTGGCGGTGGTGTTTCCAGACCTGGATGGGCAGCTGAAGGCCAGACAGCAGCAAGGAGGGGTGAGTCAAAGACTGCACCTGTGAACTCTGTATTACATGCTATGTGCCCTCCTCTGGCCTGGTTAAACTGCCACAGTACAGCAGTCATGTTGTCCAGGAGCCATGTCCCTCTATTGTGCACTGCCCACTCCTCATCTGATACCCAGGTGTGGCCCTTACATTCAGGGAATTGTGTCACTTGGGACTGTGTCCTTGCAGTTTGCTTCACTCAAGGTGGGGGACAGCATCTGTTTCCCTAACTCTGTTGTGGGCATCATGGGTGGGTCCATTGTTCACACAATGCCTGTGTTCGGACATGTAATCTGCGTGTTGCTTTGATATGCGGTCCACTTGCTGAGCTGAGCCACCACATGTGCCTGGGGTATCTGGCACACACCCATGCAGCGGGTGGGAACAATGTTTGGGCCCCAGGAGTGTGCAGATTACGTGTGTCACACATACATAGCCAGCTATCCACTGTCCAGGGCTCATCCCTCATTCATGTGGGGCAGGACAGTCATGCCTACTCCAGCCCATCCAATACACCTGTACTCCCACTCCCGTGTATCAGCTGACACGTTGTGCGCAGTGATTTGACCCCTCAGGTGTCTGCCTCTGTGTCAGTGTGCTGTGGATTTGTTGCCAGGACTGCTGGGGTGTTTCTCGGTAGGGGCTCAGCATGCCACTGGAGATGTGACCATAGGAGACGATACTTGTGTGTCACATAGGTGTTTGATCAGCTGCCCGTGCAGACTGGGGTATGCGAATGTGAAGTTCAGGCAGCTGTTTCCCATTCACAGCAGATTGTGAGGGGCTCAGGTTCAGAGGGTAGTGTCACAGGTCTCCCATATGTCCAATCGGTATGACCTGGACAGATGAGGGTTAAGATGATGTGTTGTGTGGGGGATGTA